>JAVJGG010000061.1:6590822-6615919 GCA_035590195.1 Aviceda cuculoides | reverse complement strand
CCCTCCCCCTCCTGTTGCTGATGTCTGAGCTGATGGGCTTTTCACCTGGGTTCCTTGCTGTGCAGGGTTTGTCTTTATGCAGAACTTGTTCCACCACAACGTTTGAGACATTAACTCTTTCAGTCTCTCACACATGGTGTGATGAACTTCTTCCTCAGTCCCCTCCTCTTGATGTCATTGACCGCTAGACCACTTGTACTTTAAAAAAGGCCCTTCATCTGGGGCTCCAAGACTAAGGATCCTCACCAGGCACTTGGGGACATGTTTCCAACAGTATGGAGGGGTTTAGGTCCAGACCTGGTTTTCCAGGCTCTGCCCAGATCAAGTGTTTAACGCTCTCTTCAGCCATGAAGGGTGCATCCCAGCCATGCTCAGGTCTCACTGCTGGGGTCCCACCACCTCCCAGGTGTGGTTGAACACGTTTCCACTCCTTGATGTCTAGGGAGAGCCTCTCCCAACTCTGACCCTGCTGTCTGACCTTTCCAGGCTCCTTTCCCCTTCTGCAGTCCCTCTTTCCCCCACCTTATCCTCTTCTACAAACCCCTTCCCATATCTCTCTCCTCTTCCACTGCAGCTCTAAAATAAGATCTCATGTTCAGTACCACAATTTATGGCACTGCTTAGACTCATCCCAATTGTTGTGTCAACGGCTGGACCTACAAGAGTATAGATGATGGCTTAGCCATTGCCCATTCCCTCCTCTTCCTCACCCATCAACTATTGAGCAGGAGAGATGTTGGCTCTGCATCTCAGGAAAAGAGGACCTGTTCTGATACCAACGCAAGGAGGGAGGAGGACAGGGTTTGCATGGGTTAGCCCTGGACTGTCTTATTGATAGAAACCTGCTCTTGAAGCAGCTGCTGAGGCTATTTTCGGCTGGAGTCCTCTCCTGAGCAGGTCTCAGGTCTCCCAAGGCCTGTCCTGAGCAGACAGGTTGAGTCCCATCATTCTGAATATTCTTAACATGAGAACAAAATCCATATCAGAAACAGGAAGTGGTAACTTCTTTGTGTTTTTTTGTTGTTGTTCGTTTGTTTTTTAATGATGGTTAATGATAAAGCTCAAAGTTTTCAGCTAATTCTTGATTACAGTCCTGATTATGGCTTATGGTCTATGTTAGATCCCCCTGTTCACACTTGTAACTACAAATCCATTGCTGACCGTGTGTTTAGAAGGGAATTCAAAGCGATGGATCATGAGATGGAAAATGAGTTCCCCTTCCTACAGATACTGACACTCAAGTTGCACTGCTCTCAGCTTAGCAGCCATTGCCAGCTTCTGAGAAGTGTATCTCCAAAATGTGTTGAAGGCTGATGCAGGGAAACAGCAAGCACTCGGATGGGGTGGAGCTCCTGGATGGCCTCCTGATAGTTTCTTTCATTTTATTATCTTGATTATTTTTGACAATGTTTCTGCACTTTTACAGTATAAAAATAGTAGACATGCCTCCTGGCTACCTCTGTACACTGTCCATTAATCAATGCTTAGCTAATTCATAAATAATTCCTTTAAACTCTTTTTGTAAGTCTTCCAGCCTTTGGGCTGCTTGTAAACTTTGCTATGGTGTATTTTGGAAAGAGCCTTTAAATGATTCAAATACTGCCTGAATTTTGCATGGGTCCTCTGCAGAGAGGTGACATTCACCTGAGTGATCATCTTTAATTTGCACGACATGGGAAATGGGACAAGGAAAAGTTAAATGCTCTCCTCAGGGTCATGCGACAGTCCAGTTAAAGAAGTAGTTTCTTTACTCTAGTCCCAGACCTGGCCTCAAACTGTGGGCAAGTAGATATCTGTCTCTTTAGAAGGATTGCCATGCTGATCGCATCACTGGCATCTCACTGGCCCGCTATTTTATCTATAATTATGTACTGACATAATTATCCTTCACTACATAGAGTGCACACTATGCACACACCCAGACAGGAAAATAAACTATGTAGTGCAGCTGGGGCATGCTTTATTCTGTCTAGAGGTAAAATTTACACACCACCATCAGTTTTTAACTATTGAGTGTAATAGAAACCAGTTAGGGAGGGTAGCTTTTCTTTTCAGGACAGAACTGGCCTGGTGCCGTGCTTTGCAGTTCATCTATAAAAATACAAATTGTTTTCATTTCTTCTCACTTCTGTTCTACCATTTTCTCCAATATTAAAGCATCTTCTGGAATAGATATGATAAAACTGCTATCGCTAAAGCTTTCTACTTGGCTCAGGGCATTTTCCCATGTCATCTACCTGTATTTATTTCTGTTTTGTGAGGATATAAACAGAAAAAATATACCGCCTGAGGCAATCTGAGTATAGTAACTACTCTTTAAGTCACCAGATGGGAATCAATCAGGTTTTTCCTGAGTAAGAGTGAATGAGGATAAGGATCCCTGGCCTGAAGACTCCCATCCACTGGGTCAGCCACGGGCGAACTTTTGGAGAGGAGAGGAGACTGCAAGTGGGACTGTGATGCTGCACAAGAAGTTTAGGTACACATCTGCCGTTGACGGCAGCGCTGACTAACGGTGCCATTCAGCCAAGGTCACCAGGCCAGCATCACCCTAATGACGTGGCCGTCGGTGGTGGCAGCGCCCCCGGCCCCCGCTTTACACGAACTGCCCGCGGGCTCCTGCAGAGACTTCACTGCGCTCTTATTGCCAGTACTTCCACCCGTACCTTTCCTGATAGGCTACACGCAGTTAGTGTTATTTAACGTAAATGAGGAACAGAGCCTTATGTTTGATCAGAAGAGCGCTCACCTAGCAGTCGGAAGGAGAAGGCGGCAAAGGGCCATGTGGTTTACAGGTGCTCGGGGTTTCTCGGGTGGCATGCTGTGCCTCCCAGTTACAAACAACTCCGACATCCGATGCCAGTGGCCTTTCTTTGGCATACGGCACCTTCACATAACCAAGCCGTTTGATGACAGGAGCTTAGTTGTCCAAGTCGGTCGTAGGTCAATGCTATAAATGTTAACTTTTTTAATGTCTTGGTTCCCCCTTAATGTTTTCTCCTTTCATCTTCCCTATCAACCTGAGAAAGAAAGAGATGGTTCCTGGGGTAGTATAAATCTCCATTTTAGCAGCTGAGGATGTGAACCTGTATGTCTGATACCACCTAGGGAAGGAGCTTCTCTGCTGTCAAGAGCTGGCTTTCCCATTTAATTGAGTCCTCCATCCCGCTGCCAAGGGAATGAGTGTCAGATTCCTCTGAATTTTCCTGCATGAATGGTTAGACCATGCTGGTTTGCAAACTTACTAAAAAGAGGAGGCAGGGCTGTGTTTTCATTTGCTTCTATTGTTCTAAGCAAGTTGATACGTTCCACAAATAAAAATGTTCTTTGTTTTATGCATAACAATAAAAGAGTTTGGGAGGCTGAGGCTCTCCAGAAAATCCTTCAGGAATTCCCCAGGCTGGTTTTTAACCTGTGTCACCTCGCCAGGAGTGAGGTGCCTTGTGACTGATTCATATTTCGATAGTGCTGTATTTTATGTGCTACATATCAGGTTTTGGCACCATCAGAAAAGTTCTAGTGAAACATTTTTGTGGGAGGCAGACAGGAAGACAGCTCTCCCCTGTCTTGGTGAAAGGAATGAAAAATATCTCCTATAAAAAAAAGAGAAACTGCCAGTTCACAGGAATGTAATGCAGTCTGCCTGTGGCTCTGCCATGTACTGTGTTCAGAAACTCTTAACAACTCTTCATTTTTTTTTCTTTTACAATCAAGACAAGCTGTATAACATTTACACCCTTCTTTAACAGACTAAGGGAGTGAAACATCACACTTACCTCACACCGTGGTCCCTGATGGCATCATCTGAGGCACGGTGCGGCGTCACGTTGTTCAGAGCAGGACGGCAGAGTCAGCACGAGGGCTGGCACCGCAGGACCAGATCCGTGTCTGGCTGCTGAGTAGCGATGATACACATGTACGCAAGAAATCCTGCCGTAGCAGAGCCTGCATCTCTGGGTTGCATTCTGTCTTAAATTGGGGCATATTACTAAAGATTTGGGGACTCTTGGTGCAGTTTTTGTTTTTAAAGAAAGATTTTGGCAAAACCAAAACAGCTTCAACTTGATGAGTCAATGTTTCTTTCAAGATTTTCACCCCACTTGTAACCTGATTGGTAGCAAATTGTACTTGAAAGACTATTTTCATCTGATATTTTGTGTTATTCCACTGGATCAATGTAATATTAGTCGTCATACAGAGCAGAATGAGCTGAAATACAGCATTGAAACTGTGCATTGCTCTTGTCTGGAGCACTCCTCAGCCACAGCTCAGCATCCAGCTCTGTCAGTGCACCTTAAATTGAACTTTTGTTCCTAATCCTGCCTTCTCTGGATATAATATCCAGTGAAATTACTGCAACTTTATTTGGGGAGGTCTAATGTCGGCTAAAGAACAGGATACTTTCACATACAGAACACTATGAGATAAATACCAATCAGAAACAGAGAGGATGCAGAGCATGCCATGACCTTTCATAATGAGCTGTGACAGGGAAATAAAATTACTTGTCTAATACTTCTGAATTTGGGAGGACTGAAGAGAGGTTTCAAATAGGCCCTTGTGTTACTTTGCTCAACAGCAATTGCATTATTTTATCGTGTTTTCATACTAACAGATTTTTTTTATATCCTTTTGCATACTAACAGCAACATTTCTACTTCAACATTCGTGACCTGTTATCTTTCCTACCACTGTACCCCAAATATCCATTTCTCCACTGAGAGCCTTCCAACACTGAGCCATGTTATCACCATCAAACAACCACCTTAATGTTTGAGTATTGTATCATAGCTGCCTGTAACATGAACTGTAAGCTTCTCGGGACGGAGACTGCAATACGCATTTAGAGAAGGATATGGCTAAAAGAACGGAGAGAGGATGAAAGTTGGTCTGCTTGCTACAGAGCCTTCCATGACCTCCTGTTAACGCTTCAACCTTCCTCCGCTGCGGAGCTTTGCCTCTTACTTTTTCACTAGAGCACTGCAGATCCTTACCATCTCTTAACAAAGCAGGGCAGTACATTTTGCTCTTCCCCCTGAAAGATGTCTTATGCTTTGGAATTTAGGAGTTGAGACAAGAGGTGAGCAAGTTGTTTTTTCAGAGTTTGACACTATGCCAGAGCTAACAGAGGTTTAAACCAAAATGAAAAGCAAAAGACATTAAGCAAACCAGAGGTGACGATGGGAGGGGGAAATGAACATTTGGGCAACTGCCAAATATTTTTTGAGCCAGTGTCAACCTACAGGCTTTGCTTTCCATCGATTTATCACTTTATTGCTCTTAGTATCAGGATGACACAGATTTTCTCAGGCATCTGATAACCTGGGAGAATCCTTCTCTTATGTGGTCTCACATGCACGACGTACCTCACATTTGTGGTCTTGCAAGCTGTGATAATGCCCTTCCTGCAACGTATCTCAAGATAGAAATAACAACTGAATGCTGCACAGAAACTTTGGCTACATCTACATGCATTGCTGAGAAGTTTGTGACATTTAGCATGTTAGGGGCTTGCCACTGTGATACTCTGGGCTTTACGCTGGGTTCTAATTCTGGATCTATGACAAGTGCCTTTTGCCTGGGCAGTATGTCTCAAAGTTTGCCTTTATATCCCCCACCTTACTTGTGACTTGAAGTGCAATGCACTTAATGATGGAGACCATGTGGGAGACCTTATCTTGGGAAACTTATTGCAGCCAATCATTAAGACAAGCTTATACCTTCAAAGAGAAGTCAAAATCTTCAAAACCTGACATGAGAACCCCTCAATATGTGCTCACCCTTGCTGCTCTGTCTGGCTTCTGCAAGCCAATCCTAACAGTAGCCTAGAACAACTCCTGCTGGGAAACATTCACCAACACCCCCTCACTTTGATATGCATCTTCAAAAAAAAATACAAATTTAATATTGGAAGCAGAATAGAAGCCTTTTTCTTAAGGAACAAGGTAAAATATTGGAGACTCTAGTTCTCAGGTTTGGCGTGTACCTGGCATCCATACTTGCTCTGGTGTACCAGCATTTCTGGGTGTGTTCCTCTCACATGAAAAGTCATATGTTAAGAAATATGCCCCCAAGAATTCTTTAATTAACCAAATGCAAGCTGTAGAATTGAGTGGCTTTTCCATGAGGCATCCTTTACGTTTACCTGAGAGCAGAACCATGGGTGCCTGGAAGCTGGCTGTCAAGAAGGTTCTCACCTTCATTCTGGAAAGAGTTCAAGTAGGCAGTTAAGATAAAATTTCCTTTTATCTTATATTTGCTTCTTCCCTACCTCTTTTCATCCCATTAGGAAATAAGGTCATCATCACCTCAGAGAATACCTTCCACACTGTTTTGCTGTCCCCTATTTCTTTGTGTTCACCAAAAGCAATCCCGATCTAGTCTGAACTTTGATTCAGGCCTCAAGTCTGGAAGGTCCATGTAGTGAGGAGCCAGGAAGACTGCATAAACAAAACGGAACATTGACAAAACAGGAAAGGTTATTCTCCTTGAGATTCTTACTGTTATTTTATTTTCTCCCTACAGGAAAGATCCAGAGCTTTTCCTGGCTGTGAGGCAGTGAAGTATTTTCACATGTCTCGTAAGGATGCCAGGCTCTCGTAGGATGTAGAGTGCTTAAGTCCTTCTGCTGTAATGGCTCCATCTTCTGGGATGCAATCAGTGAGCTTTCCAGGTATGTTATTGGTTTGATGCCCCCAAATTCTCACTGCTCCCTAAGCCCTGTGAGCTTGGTAATAATGTCCAGTGAAAAGTCTTCTAACCTGACAAGCCTGCTCTCCAGTGGGAACTTATCAGTCCTGCCGCCTCTCTAGTATCAGGTCCAGACTTGTCAGCAAATGACTCTTCTTTCAGGAGTCCCACATGCTGGAAAGCAGATTTAGTTTCATTATTGCCTCCTATGAGAGCAGGATGACTCTTGGTCCTGGGAAGAAGGAGGTTGTATTAGGGAGACTAACAGGATTATGACCAGTTTAGTAGGACAGCCAGAAGGCCACAGTTTTCTCCCCTGTGGCAGCTGACAAGAACGTGGCGCACATCTGAAAGTGCTGAATGTCCCTGACAAAGGAAAGATTTAAATTCTTGTTCCTCAGGTACACACCTGCTTCTACCTTGAATAAAGAAAAGAACAGACAATCTCATAACAGGGTCCGGGAAGGCATTGGAAAGACGATGCAAAATGATTCCCGTTTTACTCTTGACTCAACTCTTTATTCATTACTCCTCGAAATTCCCACCGGCAGAGTGGGAGCCGCGAGTCGGTGCGGGATGCAGGGCTGGGCACAGTCCACAGTCCCTACTCTAAATCTCCATCAGCTGTCACAACAGCAGCAATTATATCCTCTCCACTGCCTCTAGAGGGTAGAGCAATCATGAGTCTCTAACAGGGCGGGCAGGTTGAACAGTGCCATTTCAGTCTCCTAAAAGCTTTAAAATTTCCTTAGCAACCCTGCACAAAAATTGCCAGTCAGTGCATCCAGCCGGCAGACCTGAGACTGGTGATACAGCAGTTTCGCAGCGCTCTGCCAGATTCATCCTGCTCCAAACATATTCATAGCAGTCTCATGGAAGTCCCAGGACTGCTTTGGCAGCAATTGTGCAGGATAAATAAAGCTCCCATTGTTGCAGATGACTCTGCTTTCAATTGCATGGGAATCCAGGACAGCAGGGACTTCTGACTGATAAAGGTTAGCACATTTGTACTATTTTTCTAGTAATGTAGGGCTCGAACGGCGGCACTAAATTACACCTTTTGGAGTTTATTTTGGGGCAGTTGTTTCCTAATCGCGTGCAGCCTTCTTCTAAGCAGCTAAGCCTTCTCTACAGTGTTTAATTCTTGTGTCCCCAGCCTCACTGCACTGCCATTTGAACAGGCATGAGTTAATGTATTCTCAGCCATAGGTACATCTGGCTCTTCACATAAATACGGAGGGAGTCTTTGCCTCAAAAATCTCTGGGGGAGGAGGGGTTTGTATCATGGGAGCAGAAGACAAGTCTATAATCAAGGGCTTGTGTGATTTCTGAATTGTTGAGTGGAAGAAATAGTGCTCTTTTTATGATACGCTTTGATAGAAAGTCTTTTTATAGTTAAGTATGAGCCGTGCAGGTTCACTTAAAGTAGCCCTGATCATGACCGCTGAACATATTCCTGAAAACTCTTTGGATTTCACTAGCTGTGAATAGTCCTTCCATAGAATAAATTAAAAAGACCTGATGCAGTTGCTTGCATGTTACCTCAACATTACACTACACTTATTTGTCCCTCCAGCAATTTACTGAACTGAAGTTACTGCTCCTGAATATACAGCACGTATAGAAAAGATATAACCTCTTCAAAGACAAAAAGCAGTCCATCTTCATTTGCTTAACTACCTTCCTCCTAACATACTTAAGAAACTGCACGCAAGTTCCCTGAACCAGAAATTTCCCACTAGTAGGCACCTGAATAATTAGAAGTGTTATTACAAATTTTATTCCAGCAATCTGGTCTGCCTATATGGCACATGTGGTTTTGAGCCTAATCAGAGCTCAGAAGGCAGTTTATATAAATCAGCCTCAGGATGGTAATATGATAGCAGCCGCGCTTGTTTATAATGCAGCCTTCTACATGGTGCAAAGTCTGAGTTTGACTGTTTATAGCAGGCAATGAAAAGACATGCCTCTGCCTTGCCCCTTGCTCACCTGATCTGAACCATTGAAAGCTGCAAAAAACATTGGTAGCCTTTTTCTCTAGATGTTTAACCTACTATGTTGCAGCCTGTAGAATAGGAAATAAAAAATCATCTGTAATAAAGTTAAGGCAGACAGTTTTTCAGCAGTCTGACCTCCCTCGCATGGGCCAGAATGAGTATAAAAGCATGTGTCCCTTCCTAGCGGCACAGGGACAAAATTCCCTGTGGCATGCTGAAGCGATGGCCCTCTACATCCAAGCTCAGCAGTGCAACAGCTCATTGCCTGTGGACCAGCAGCCAGCACGCTCAGCCAGGCTGGTCTCAAAGAGGAGGCAAAATGTGTAACTGGGACTGTGAGAGAGTTGTTTGTTTTCCCACTTCTCTGAATGCCAGAGGTCTCAATCTGCCTGCAATTTGGGGAGGGAGGGATCCCCAGGGGATAAGGAGGGAAGGGAACGGAGGAGACTGCTTCTTTTGCTCTCTCAGCATGGCAACCCATTGAGAAATAAGGGAAGACAGACAAGAATCTTGTTAAAATATAGTCAATTAGGGCTAAGGACCCTAGAAAAGGAAGAAATGTTGCTTATAAACAATGGTCTACGAGCAGCAGAAACGATGAGACTCGGTTCCTGCACATTCTCCATGCAGTTTCTCTGCTGTCTGATAACACAGCTGTGCTCTTCTTGAAGCTTCTATACTTGGGGAGACGTGGTGGCTTTCTCCCCTGTGCAGCACTCTATTAGAGTTCCACATGTGGAACGCTCCATTTATTCATTTGGGAGCTAATCTCCTTGCTTCTTTCGTGGAAAATGAAAAATGTGCAGGGCACAGCCTGACCCTGACACAGACATGCCGGGGACTAACGCAGAGGGCACCTCCTTGCCGTTAAAAGCAGGGTGACGCGCCTGAGCTTTGTCCCAGGCAATCGCAAATAACACCATGTGTCTAACTTGGGGATCATCTTTGCTTTTACAAGCTAAATGGCAATCTTTTTCCTAATGGACTTCCCGTGGTCCTTCTCCAGCCACGCAGAGCATGTGCGGTGGCAGGAGAAGGCAGAGAGCAATTCCCAGCACTCCCAGTTCCTCCCAAGCACTGCGTACATGGGGAGCTCCTGTCTGCAAATCGCCGAAACGATATCCCCATCAGCCTGTGCATAACTCGCCCTTTTAAAGCTCTCAGTGAACAGATCATTTGCAAGTATGTAAAATACAGTGAAAATACGAGTGGCCAGGACTCGCTTGGCAGTGAAGACGTCTGCACTTCCGAGCGCACGGCACGGGCGGATGGCGCGGGCCTGGTTTATGGCCGTCGTAAAGGCTATGTGGAAAGTCACCCGACGCTGGTGGCTTAGCACGACGGCGGTTTATGGCACATTGTTTTCCCCTTTATTGTGCTTCTCCAGGAACGTGGTGTCACCTGAGATTTGCGAGATGCGTGCTCTGTGCTGCGTAACAGCCCCAAACCTTCCGGCGGACCGAACTGACATACGGGTATCGACTGCATTGAACCGTCCGGTTTCACAGCAGTTGAGAACTTAGCTTGCGCAGCCTACAGCATGTTAGCTATGTTACCCTTGTAATTTTGTTATCGGGCTGTCCTGTAGCTCCCTGGGAGGGGACTGCGTTGACCCATTGCTGTGCTGGGTTCTCCCCGCAGGATGAGCTGCTGTTGGAGAAGCAGCTGATGTGTGCTCCTCTTCGGGGAGCTGCTCCAGGCCGTGCTCTCTGTGAAAGAGCAGGATGTTCAGAGGATATGCTCAAGTTATTTTTTCGGTTCCCTTTATCAGTTTTCGGTATCTTCCTTTAACCTTAATTTTAAATGTATACTTTTGGTGACTGTAACAACTGCCTTTCCTCCTCTCTTTTTAACACTGTTGACAGTAATAGTGTAGCTATGCAGATGTATTGTCCTTGTTAGTATACAACAATTATTTTAAATCCATAAAGAAAAATTAGACTTAGAATTGTTGTTTTGGTGCTGACCTTTTTTATTAGAGTGGGATACAAATCACAGAACTCTTCATTTTCTTTACCTTGCTGCCCAGTCCCCTCTGTTCTTGAATTAGCTGGCATTTCTTCCAGCTTATCATCAATGTGCTAAGATAGTGATAAACCGTACGGCAAATTATTCTGGGAGTGGGAATAGGTGGTCTGAATTTGCGAATTTTTAATTTCAGATATATTGCGGAACCGTTTTGCCTTTCTGTTACAAAATTCCTCTGGGACAAACAGAGATTGCCTACAGGTTACTTTTATCCTTTTGTGCTTCTTTCACTTACTTAACCTATTTTTCTGCTTCCTGGATTCAACCATTGAGGCTATCCAGTCCTTCAAGGAAAAATTAAAATTTCCTAACAGGGAAGCCATTGATATTTGAAGCCTCTTATTTCTTGGAAGCAGTTCCTACAGGACCTCCGTGATAGCTAAACATTTTTTTTTTTTCAGTGTAAGGGTTCAGGAACTGTCCCAAGCAGCAGAGGCAACACCAGGCCACTGGCTGCAAAACACCACACAAATGCACCTTCCATTTGTAACATCCCCATTCAAGTGTCTTTTGCATAGTAAAAGCATTTAGCAATAAATATAGGTCACAAGGATTTTATTCGTGTTATTGTTTGATACAATAAATGCCATACGTGAGCATCTAGTAAACTGCAGATTTTTTTAAAATGTCACCAGATGGGATTTTTGAAAAAGAACCTCTGTCTGCTAATGCAAAGCAAGATTACAGTTCTATATGGGAAGATATGGTCTACACTCTTCCTGCTCTAATAGCCAGTCTTCCTCTGCCTTCCTCTTTTTCACTGAGATGAGCTTATTTCATGTAATTTCTATGGTAATTTTTCTGTACACAAACTCCCAATTACTACAATATGCCTGTAATTGGTTGCTGTGTTAGTTAATCATGTGGCCAAATAATGTCTCCATAAATAAAGCAGGAAGAATCACAACCATCAATCTAGGAAAATAAACAAAAATAAGATTTTCTACATAAAGATTTGTAAAAAGACTTAATTCTCTTAGCCTCAAGAAAAGAGAGCGCGTGCTCTGTCAGCCTTGCTGCTGCGGGGTCTGGCCATCTCCTGCTCCCCCCTGTGCAGGCTGGTGTTCCCAGAGCGATCCTTCACCCTGGCGATTGTCAGACGGGTTCTGGGAGTATTTGCTAGGCATTAGGAAACACGAGATGTGTTATTTCATTGATGGATTGGCTTCACGTTCTGTCTTTTGGAAGTGGAAAGAGGTGGATTCAAAAATAACAGGGAAAGAATGAGGAAGCTCCTCCGGGCAGGACCGGCAGAGAGCTGATGGAGCCAGAAGAACAGGAAGAACAACAACGTGAGGACCAATAAGCCTTTCTCCTTCACGCAGGTTATTGCTATTTTGTCTTCCTTGAAGTCTCATATTCCCAGAAATGACTCCTGAACCAGCCTCGGCTCCTTCCAGTTTCCTCATACGATGTTTTCTAGTGGGAATTTTCAAAATGCTCTGAAGAATTAAGCTTTGAAAAGTTCTGGCCTCCCTGATGATTATAAAATGGCTTTTTTTTTTTTTTCCAAAACAGTCATTTTTTTCCAAAATAATGGGGAAGGAAAAGTAATGAACCTGAGTTGTATGTGACAGAGAAAGAAGAGAGGGTGAGCGTGGGAGCGTAAGCATTGCACGAGGAGCACGTGCTTGCACGTCTCCCTGTGAAACAGCAGTTTCCTGGCAGTGCTTCAGACTGCACTATCAGGCAGAAAACCACGCGCAGGTATGCGCTGTTGTACTGCAAAATGATGTACACGTCAAACGACTGCATCCATCTTCAGAGCTGCACCATGTCACAGGATCTGGGAACCCGCCTGGGCTTCCCTGCACTCAGGAGCCCCTGCCTGTGCTATTTCACCCTCCCCGCTGGGACTTCTGCATAGCCCTGGACTTTCAGGCAGTGGATAAGCCTGAGCTTCCACTCCTGCCTCCTCCCACCACCACACTCAGCTGCAGCTCCCTCCACTCAGCCACCAGTTCCCCAAATCAGTGGCTGTTCTTGCAACCCCTTAAAAGTCAGGTAGGGTCCTTCTAGCTGTGACTCCGACACACATTTCCCTGCTGTCCTGCTGCTGTGTGTGTAAGAGAACTACTTCACTTTTCTGTCTCCTCCATTGGGGCAGAAGAGCATTGAGGATGTCCCATGAATTTCTAGAGAGCCAGTCCTCAAGCTTTTGCCTGGCAGGATTCAAAAATAGCTTATCAGTATGTCCGAGCTCTCCACAGCCAGCAAAATCAGACCAACAATCTACTTGGCCTCTAGTACCTGTCACGTAGCCCAGAACCTCTCCATCACTGCCACTGTCTGATGCTTAACCAAACTCCGTCACACGTGGGACAGCAGATTAAAATCAGCAGTCTGAGGTTACATGCCTTCAGCCTTACTCCTCTCCAAGGCAGGCATCTAATCCTCTGGGGAATCGGGTCCTAGGTTGCTACTGTCAGCCCAATACACTGAAGGAAAAGAACTCCAGCCTGGGCTGGCCTTTATACAGAACTGCAGCAGTCCCAGTGCTAATTCACAAAAAGTTGTCCTTGCTTTTGAGGACAGTGTCACCCAGCAAGAGGATGGGAGAGGTGACTAACAGTAGTGACATCTTTAAGCACACCAAACTTTGCCACATAGTATTTCCGGGACTGTGTGACATTGCTATAAATTATTGTTCAGAAACATAGGAAATGAGGACGTTGGACGGGAAAAAGTTTCCTATTTCCTTCAAACTAGTGCCTAGTTGTTGTACTGAGAGATGGTCAGTAACAAATTGGAAGTATCTTTAAAAAACAACCTATTTAAACATCAAGTTACCCTCATGCTTAAACAGCACTCACTCTACTATAAATAATTTTCCGCTCTCAAATTATAGGATACAGAGAGGAAGAAATCAATTGTATTAGATTTGCAGGTCTGAAAAAGTGTATGTATAAAGTTATGCATAGGAATATCCCAACTGAAAAGCTCTGTGTGAGCCTGAGGCTTTCACGACTCATCCTCTTCCAGCTGTAGCTGTACTGGCTAAGGCAATTACTGCCTTCCTTAAGTCCTAAGCGTCTGTGTAACCAGTACTTCAGTCCATCCTACCTGCTAATGCGGGATTGCTTCCTACTATTTTAAACCCCTTAAGGGACAGGCTTGAAAGATATGCCCATGATTTTGTAAGTAGCACTAATAAGACATTTTTCACACACTCAGCCTGAAGTTTTTGAAAAATATTCTCTCTCCTCTCTTACCTTTACCCGAATTCCCCAGACAAAGAATGGCTCTTTTTAATTTGTACCTGTGTAAATCCAAAATGCTTCACAGAATAATCCATTTCTGCATTAATCTACGCATGGGTTTGCCTAGTTGTTGGTTTGTTCTCTAGGTTTGGTTAAGCTTTAATGCTGTGAATGCCTAACAAGAGCTTATACCTATACTAGCAACATCCCAAACAGTATTGATTGTGAAATATCAACTGCCTAAAAAAAGAAAGTTACTGACCTATAATTTTTGCATTTGAAGAGAACATTTAGATTCTCATTTCAGTGAAGCTTCTCAGTCCTACATCTTGACTAATCTAAATGAGATAAATGCAAGCCTTTATTACCCTGAGAGGATGGGTCCATAAAGTGGTGGTACTAGTGCCAAACGCAAACTGGTGGTCTCCACAACTGGATCAGCTGCTCCATGCAGCTCCCACTTTGAGCAGGAGTTAATGTTTTACCAGAGAAATAAATCAGCCAAGGAAGGCAAAAAATAAAAGAGGATGGGAATGGGAAGAAAGTCTGACAAAACAATACAGAAGTTACAAAATCAGTATCTTATCAGAGACTCTCCAATAGGACAGAGGTGAACAGTCTCCTCAGGGAAGTCAGTTCTAGTGAGTGGCTGGCCCTCTCCAGAGCTCTGACTGGACTCTTAGCCCTGGACTATCAGGAGGCGACAAAAAAAGAATCAACAACAATGACAAAAGCCATGTAAGGATGGAATTGATAGGAGAAAGGGATGGATACAGAAGCCAAGTCCTATTAAAAACAAAAGGTAAGGCAACTCAGAGCAATCTCCAGCACAGCATTACTTACTCTGAAAGATGCATGCGAGACTACAGCAAAGGAAACTCAGAGCTAAGTAATGTTATCCTGCAACAGATGAAGTTTCTGCTGGGTTGAACAGCTTGATTCCTATAATATTGGAAACAATTTCCACAGCACAGGATGACTAAAATAGGATTTTGTGCTGTAGACCAAATCTAAATCATAGTGGTTTTGTAAATGCATGGAGAAAGTCCACATAGCTAGCTTGCAGTTGTCTTTGATGGAAATATCCCTGAGACAAATACTGGAGGCTGCTTTGTTCGGATCAAATGCAGTTTGACATAATTGATAACTTCAGGACGGGTGGGTTATAAAACCAAAATGTACTGGAGTAGCTTAGCCATTAGGCAAGGTATTGGTTACAGAGTTGCCCGTTGTGTTGATACCAAGTGAGACAATACGTTAGACAGACATTCAAAGGGAATTCGTTCACTCAGGTAACACTTTACAACTGGTTTCTATAAAAAATTCAGAACAGGCCTTCATTATAAGATGTAGGGTGGAAATGGCAAAGTAGCTCAAGTCTCCTCTTTGCAGTGATTCTCAGATGTGTACTCTGCAACTCTCTACCATGTAAAATCTAAGAGAAGGTAAATAAGCGACTGATGCATGAAACTCACTTGCTGTCACCAAGAAAGTATTTAAGAAACCAGACAACAAGTGGTTCCAAGAAAGTCAGCAATGGCAGCCCCATAAAGACCCTAGAACAGAGCTTTTTGTAGGAGGTTTCAAAAATACCCATTGCCATATGAACTCGTAACAAAGTCTTAAGAGTCTACCTTGGAGTAATTCAGTTTAGGTAAAACTTGCTGGCATTTTTACATCAAGGAGCCTGACTACTTGGATGTACTGCTTCTTCCCATGTGTATTGGGGAAGGTCAGTGCTTTAAGCTTTGGGTTCTGATGGACTAAATCACCAAAGAATCATCAAATAAAAGCATCAGTTCTTCTTCACTTGCAGCTGTAGGTTTGCCCAGATGTGAAACCCAGCTGAACATCACTCAAAATCTTCTGCTTGTTCTGAACTGAGGCCAGAGGTAAAAGATTTGCCTTTGTTAGAAAGCTCCTGACAAGATCTTTAAATATTCCAGCCTCTTGGGGCTTGGTCTGTGTTGAAAGATGGCTTTTGCTCCTTCAGCTTCTGCTGTAAAGGACCTCTGGGACTGATTTACTTGAAGCTACTCAGAAGCATGAAATCCTATTAATAAAGAAGAATCCCTCTCCCCTGCCATGACCAAAGCATTCAGATGAGTCTACGAGCTAACCCTTGGCAGAATCCTCCGGCTTGACGGTGACAGTTTATTGGGTCTGTGGATAGAAATATGAAAAAGCCATCCCACTGAGCACCAAATCAATGCTTTTGTAGAAGATACTGCATGTTAAGCTATTAAAGAAAAACTTCTTGGAAGTATCACTGCACCTTGAACATTGAGGCAAGAAGTGTAATGAGTACCAACAACAGCAGTCTGCCAAAACACTGAAGTAGCCTCTAGAGAAGCCAGGGAAATCAAGTGTCAAAGCAGGTTCCTACATGTGTCATATCACTCCAGGCAACAGCCTTCAACATTGGCAAAGCCGTGATGATTCTGCAAGGACTTCCTTTGCCAGGTACAGTCAGGAAGAAATGATGAGGGATATTAAGTATACATATACATATGCTTGGTGGAAAGGGTAAACGATGACCACAGGAATCCTGCTTTTTGCTTAATGCAGCAGCTGCAGACATCAAGGATCAAACCCAAAAGTTATTGAAAGTTATCTTACCCTAAGGACCCCAGACAAATAAGTGAATTCTGACCAGAGGGTATCTTTAAAAATTATCAGTTCAAGGGTTTTCCATGCGTAGCATATCTGAAAAATTAAACTGATAATTCTCTTTCCTCCCCGTGCCCTACTACTGCTGACCGCACCATGCATCAGAAGTATTTCAAATACAATATATCTAGAACTGCCCGAAAGATCTTTTTTCCCCCCAATTTTCTCAGAAGAATTAAATGGTTTATTCTTGCTAAAACCCAAGCTCAGCCAAAATGTACCCTGACTGAAAGGCCACTTCACTTCCACTACAGTGGACATAGAAGGCATTGCCTAGAAAGCAAGGCATGTTGAAAGAATGACAGTCTGCTTTAGCACCAATTGAATGTTTAAGTAAGTTTCAAACTCAAATAACAAAACAGCTTGTATTAAATATAAGTAATATTAATTGCTAAATATTGAGAACATATAAAGGTAGTCGGATGCCATATTTGGCTTTGACTTCACCACTGTGGAAATGTTAATTCATGCTCTCATCTTGCCTCCCACACTCTAGTGTCAGTTCTTCTACGCTCTTTAAAAGTCCAGCTTCCTAAAGTCTGAATGCAAACTACCGCTGTTAATAGGAAGAAGTGCAATTATGTGATTCCATTGGCAAACAACTCTACCAGTTTCAGTTCCATTTCAGGATCCCAGTTAAATTAATCCTTCCTATTTTTAAGTCTTCAAATGCAATTGCCCCAGGGAGCCTTCCAGATGTTTATCTCTCTGCTCCCAGCCCTGCTCTTTGTATTACTCTAATTGGTATCTTCCTCCTCTCTGCAACATTCTGCACAATTCTGGCTTTGCTGTGGTGAGACCCCACATACAGGAGCAGTTTTCTAGCAATTAATTCTCAGTCTGTGCTCAAATATCTGTAGCAATCATTTCTGTTGACATATGCATCTGAAAAATATCTTAAAGAGGAGAAAGAAAAAAAAAGCATCTCATTTGTTTCTTACGGCTTTTATGACAAAAGGCTGGAGATACCTTTTTTAATTCTGTCCTGGGTTTTTGGCTTGCTTGCACTTTGACCTCTCTAGCTTTGCTAGCTGGCAGATAGCATAGGGAAACCAGGAGGATGACAGTGACAATTGGGCTGATATCTGAACAATCTGAGGGCAGGGGTTTCTAATCAAACTGCTTCTTCCTCCTACTGAACTCAAATTCCTAATGATACTTAGGAGACAACTTACTCTGGGAAAAACTCAGCAGTCACATCTTTATCAAAAGCCCAAAGGCTTTCACTTCAGCAGTTTATTGTGGGAACAATGAAGCTTCATAATTCTGATACTCCTTTCACACACACCAAAAAAAAAAAAAAAGGAAAAATACTTTTGTTTATTTTACTGGGAAATTCTGACCTGAAATCAAAACTCAAGACACTGAAGGACACTGCATTGGTTGTTGGATCTGCCTGCACAGAGCACCCTGCAGGATCAGGGCTCTCATTTGAAAGTGATAGAGTCATGTCTTCTGGGACCTTCCCCTCAAAGCAAAACGTGTATCTTCCCAAGTTTATATTTAAAAAGTTTCTTTCTGTTAATAGTTTCACTTCTTTTAATTTATTCCCTCTCTAGGATCTTTCCTCTGCCACTTAAAACAAATGGATTAATTCAGCCAATGCTGTAACATTCATTTGAAGTAAAAATGCCAACTGCAGATCTCAGTTGCCTTGTTTTATTTGGTCGTTTTGGGGTTACAGATTTTGTGACGTTTGCATGTTAAACAGTTTACAAGAATAATCTCCAATACTGGAATCTGACCCATCTGTGCAGACTCCACTGACTTCATTGGGTTTACCTGGGTTGATCAAATTGCAGGATCAGTTCCTTCATTTGTACTGAACTCCGCCAGATTGTAAATAACACTTTGAAAAGACATCAAATCTACCCCTTAATATATGACAGATTATTCAAATATGATAGATAAAGATTCAATGTAGCCATAAATCACCTATGCTTATGCTGTCCCTGTCTCGTTTTCACATTTTGTCAGGATAAAGTGAAGACCAGGGTGAAGTAGAACCAGTGGCAGGGAGGAGGTAATCAATGTGGACGCTTGAAAGAAGGAAAGGATTTGTGGAGCCAGGTTTTTCTTCTGAGGAAGAAGGTAGAGGAAGGAGACAAGGCAATTGCAGTGTTTAGACAGCACTGTAGGTCTCAGACTGTCGCCATCAGCTTCCTGGTACACAAAAGCAAAACTCAGCACCTGGGTAGGGATTTGCTGTGTGGCCAGGCAATGGGAGATGATCTCAGGGAGGAGGAATGGCTCAAATTTTGAAGTACTCAGATCTTTCATATTATATTCTGTATTTATTTTCACTTGAACATAGTTTGCATAAGAGTTTGCTTAGCAGCACTAACACCTGGCAGACCTGGTCAACATCAGGAAACATTTTATTTAGCAGAGACAGTACCTGCCCATCTCTGTGACCCTTTCCTGTGACCAGACAAGCAGAGAACTACATTTGTGGATACACAACTAACTCCTCTAGTTAGCAAGACCCAGCTTAAATTGTGTCGCAGTCTTCTGGATCAGCCATCTGGTGCTTTGCAGAGGAGGTGTGTGACAAAGCCAAGGACTGAAGTCCCATCTCCTAAGTCTCAGCCTGGTACCTTAACTGGAGAGTTTCTGTTCTTGTTGTGTTCAAGAACTCTCTGGGCAAAGGGCACAGAAATTTTTTGGTATCCTCCACAGTTGGATGGACAAGTGACCAAATACCATTACAGGTGATACTTGCTTTTGATCTCAAAAGACAAGAGACTGAAACAATAGAAAATTTGCAACAGGGTGATCAATTGCTATTCCGTGCCTGAAGAATTCACCTGATTTTCATCCCACTACTCTGTGCCACCTTTTCTTGGATGTGTGATACAGGGATGGCCAGAACATACAAACCATCACTTTTTCTAAAAGAGACCACGTAACTCGGGTCTTTAATATATACACAACTCACATTCTGGTGCTGACAGTGAGTTAGCTGCTGTATGACCTGTGGTGCACGGCAAGTCACTTCATCTTTCGCTGCCCGTTTGTAAATACAGTGATCTTAAACACCTCACCTCCCTGACAGAGGAGATGTACAGATTATTCAAAGACCACATTACAAGCATTTTGAGAACCTCTGCAGGTCGAAGTGCTCTGGCAGAACAATGCACGCTGCACAGGAGGCATCAGTTTTCTTACTGGCAATCCTTGTCTTCCAATAATAATACATTTATTTTTAAAAGGGCTGTTACAAGTATACCTAACTGCATAGATACTTTTTAGATTCACCTTCTGCCTTCTACTCAGAGTGAGACATCACTTTTACAGCTACCCTTAGCTGACTAATTACAGTTGTACAGAAAAAGATGGACCAGTAAAGTACCTTCCATTCCCCTTTTACTTTGGATGTATATCACTGTAACACTTGACTTCATAGTTTACTGTGTCCAACAAAATTTGATGAGAAAAAGGAATCATTGGATTTTTCAAAGATGATAAACAGAGACTGAGTCACCACCTAGCAGCTTAGATGTAAATATACAACTTTTTAGTAAAACAGGCTTGGTTTTGTTGTGAAAATTAAACTTTATCAGGGTTTTTTTTTTTTTAATAGCTATGAAATTAGATTTCTTGACTCCCTGTGAAAGTCATATGAAAGATATGACTTTGGAAAACTACTCAAAAATATACTTCAAATCATGTAAAGCTTTGAACTATGGGATGCATTCACTTGTAATGGATTTACCACCTTTTATTATTAAGGAATAGTGATTTATATTTCTCCTTAAAAGATAATGTTTGTTCAATGAAAGAGAAATCATCAAACCAAAGATCTCTGAACTGAAAACATCCCAGAAAATTTTGTACTTGTGTATTTTACCCTAGTTTTCAGAGGAAACAGAGCTTAGGTTATTGCACTGTCTGCCTGCCCGTCACTCTCAACAAAAAATGATAAAGGGGTAGAAGTCTGAACTAATAAATACCTGCAAACTTTGTGGAAATTGCTGGCTCATTAAAGAACCACAGAATTATTTCAGCTGGGAGGACTTTCAGAGGTCATTGGGTCCAGTGCCTGCTCAGAGAAAGACTGGGGTTGTTTGGAGCTATTTGTCACTTTGTGGAAAGAAAAGCCATGAAAGGCTGGGGTTATTGCAGGATGTCGAGGGTTAGAAAATGTGGGAAACACATTCACGGGATGTGAAACTCCATTGATCCCACTACTTGTGCAACAAGTCATTATAGCTAAATACATACATTGCAGCCAAACAAATTATCCAGTTTTTCCACCTAATTTTGTGCCGTTAACAACATTTTCTGCCTTTTGCCTGTTGCCTTCCTGTCTCATGTGCTGCAGGAGGCTTATGATTATTTTCCTCCCCACACTCAGCTTGAAGGTGTTCACAAGAGCCATAGGTCGCCTGGTTCAACTGTCAGGTCTCTGATTTGCGATGGCATTAATCTAGAGCACCCAGGACAATGGATCTGATTCTTTGGCTCCCTAAATAAGGTCTCCTGGGATCCACCTCACACTCTTTAGGCACAAAGCAAGCCAGGCAGCACTAGCAATGGGGCAAAGCATCAGAAGGGCCATGAACAAGGGAACACAGAGCTTCTGGCAACAAGAAGAATACTTTAACTACTTCTGTTGCTGTAACGCAAAGTGTCTCTGATCATGGATGTGGGACGAAGGAGAAAAACTGTGAGAGACCAGAAGAGGCTGCCTAAGTGGGGAAGGCAGCGTGGTGTAACTGTGCGTAAGGTCCCATGAGCGCAAACTTAATGCCTTGAGGAAGCACCGTGCTGGCACAGAGGCACGTTTGCATTAATGTATATTCATCCAGAAACATAGTAGAATAAGCTGCACAAGCAGCAACCCCAGTTTTGCTGGTTTAGTGCATCTATATTAAGGGTGTGTGCTGATGTAATTGCCCTTCTGTCATTAAGTGGCTATAAATTTTCTTAATTACAGACATGGCCACCTGCATGCACTATGGAGCACCATAAGCGGTGCTGGCAGTAAGTGTAGAGACTGGCCAGGAGAGGACATCTCTGAAGCTGACGGCAGGGCAGCAAACAGAGCCAAGGGGGAAGCAAGATTTCCTGAAGCAGCTGAGCAGCAGGGACTGGCAGAAACACTCCCGGTCTAACCGATTCTGCCATGGGGCAGAGGACGGCCTAAGCCTCCTCCTCCTTTCCTTCAGCCCAGTTTGCTGTGGTTACCTCCTACGGTTCCCCTACTGAAGACAGGGGGTGTCCCACTGCGGGGCAGCAGCAGGGCAGGGGGGGCCTCCCTGGCTCCACCATGGCCAGGATCTCCTCTCACCCAGAGGGCAGGATCTCTCGACTGGAGGGCAGGATCTCTCACCCGGAGGGCAGGATCTCTCACCTGGGGGGCAGAAACACAGCGGAGACACAGGGCTCGCTCTGGTTCCTGACGCTCAGCCTGGCACACAGGCAGACGAACACTGGCTTGCGAATGTTTTAAAAATAAACAGCCCGAGTTGGATTTATTTTTAAATTTCAGGGAGGCTCGGGAGCAGGTCAGCAGCTCACAAAATGAAGCTCGTTTCTTCCATGGCATTTTAAAGATGATAGCACCTCCTAAACATCATCTCTCATTAGGATGACTAATGTGGAGAGAATGCCGGGGGGCTGCAGCCAGTCCCCCCGACAGCCCTCCTGACCCTCAGAGCACACAGCAAGGGATCTCCTTTGCCTATGAATCTACGACCGCAGCCTGGAGGATGAAATCCTTCGCTCAGGTGCAGCCTCACCAGATTCCCCAATGCTTTGTGTGTGGGCACAAGGGCCAAGAGGGACGGGATTAGTTGACAGGATAGAGGCCTAAATTTAGGCAAGATTCAGTAAGTGGGTGTAGGAAATGAAGGAGTGGAAAAGTAAGAACAAGAATAAAAGCAATAGGAATGGATACATAAACTGTATTCATCACGTCCCTGCTCGTGATATGTATTTTTGTTTAAGTATCAGTAACCCCTGCCAGGGATTTGCCCAGCTCTTCTGCACAAGGAATTTGCCATCAGAACTACAGTAGACAGGAATCACTTGCAGAGGGATGTGGCTGTTGAGGATGGGGTGTGCAGTGCAGAAACAGATTTATTTAGAAAATAGAAGGCAATTATGGAACAGCTGGATAAAAAAGTGACTGGATATCAGCGCTGGCGTAGGGGCTGGGTCAAGTGCCAGCAGCATTGATATGGCCAGGTGGTTATACAAAAGGTGACTGTCCTTTCCTTCAAAGGACAGAGCTTTTGTATCTTGTACTGGAGAAAGGTGAACAGCAGAAAGTTTCAGGAGGAAGAGGCAATGGGCCAGAAATATTCAGCAGAAGTATCCTTCATGTAGTTGGGGATAAAACGTTAGCATATGTTGAGATCTGGACTTCACCTTAGGCTTGGCAATTAATAAGATTTCTATTCCCTGCCTAGAAACAATCAAATGACAGTGCTACAATCACTGGCTGATGGTATAAAATGCCTACTATTTAATTATTTCAGAAATGCATGTGTGATTATTATATACAGATACTTAAAATTTATTCCCTCTTAAACAGAAGTACCCGAATCAAATCTCAATAGATTTTTTTTTTCCACTCAGCTATTTTCACACAATATAAATGACGGATTTTCACATATCTTTTCAAAACATTATAAGGTACTTTAGTCCGTATTGTGGCTGGACTCTGAAAAGATAAAGTTCGCTTAAATTAGGAATATACAATCAAGTGCTTGATTGCGATGTGCCGTCTTCACAAACTGATGATACATTGTTCCTGCGTCCTGTTACTGACAGGCAAACTCCTGCCTCTCTCTTCCACACTGCCCTTTCCACTGCAAAGGGTTTGTACGGATGCCTTTGACACAACTTCTGCTCCTCTAAAACAGCAGGAGAATTCAAGAATTTTGGAAAATGAGCTACCTTAAAATGAACTGAAGCTCAGAGAAGTTTTTGTATATAAAAGAATGTTTTTAACACTTATAACATCAGCTTACGGTTAACTTTTGGGACTGGTTCTTTGCAGTAGTGAAATCGTTTTCCTCAGCTGTTCCTTGCCCACAAACACAGTGTCCATGGCTGAAGAATCAGGTAATAACCCGTAGCCACCTCCTTGTTGTGACATACTGGTTCATCCTGTATTGGGGATCACTTGTGGAAGGAGGACGGAGGGATGAGTTTAAACCTGTGTATGATTTAGGAGTTTGGAATGGAAGTCATTAGGAAAGAGCAATTGTTCTGGGATGTAATTATAGGGCAAGACTGGCAGTCGGGAATTCAAAGTTTAGGACATTACAAAACTGAAGATATGTGCATCACTCTCTGTCTGAACCTCTGTCCTAACCCCCCTCTTTTGCTGAGATACTGTAAACTCAGGTGTAGCAGATTTGTCATATTTTTGCCTGGGTCAATAGCAGCTAACCATTTCCAGGTTTGTAAACAATTTTTCTTTAAACAGCTTTTGAAAATTGAGAACAACAGGGAAAAATCAGAATTTGTTTTTTGGAAGGCAAACTATTAAAATTAACCGGTTTTAAAACATGAGCTTCCCACTAATATCCTCACCTTCCCTTATTTTTCCTCTTTCTAGCCCTGCAGTTTTACTATCTAAGGCAGGGCTTCAGACTTGGAAATTATTTTCCTCTCCTGCCCAGCCCTGCAGACTCCGGTGTTGCTGAGAAGGGGCCAGCTGGAGCCCAGACAGGCAGGACTGGTCCCCCAGACTGGTTTTGATTTGCTCATTTTATAAACTAGAAAAATAAATAAACTTTTAGTTCACTTATCCACTTGCAGTCAGACTAGCACTGTCTGCTTGGGTACGTTTTCAGTCCCTTCAGGAGGCCCAATTTTGCACGTCCTGAGCCCTTCCTGTCAGAGACTGCCCTGCTGCCTGCCTATCCTCTTTCCCAGGACCATGAAGTTAAAAACTGGACTGTTTAACGTCTCTCCACAACCCTCCACTACTCTTCCATCCCGAAGTCAAGTTGCTTCCTCCATTGCTCTAGCCCCAAACTGGACCAGCCAGGCGTTACTCATTCACCCGCACCCCTGCCTTCTTCCACCACAGGAAAACGGATAGGTCCCTTCCCTGGCAGGGACTACATCCTCCACACAAGGCTCACGAAAAATAGCGGCATCCAGGCGAGGAACAGTCTTGTTCACAGAGGATTTCTCTCTTTCCACACATCACGCAAACACCTCCTGTATCTGCCAGCTCATGCCCTACAAGCGCGGCAGCCCAGGGACGCAGGGCAGCGGGGTGCCCCGCCAGGGGCCGGGGCGAGCCCCGAGCACGACCCACCTCAGCCACGGCCACCGCAAGCAGCCGCCTCCCGCCTGACCGCGCCCCGGCTCCGAGGCCGGAGCACGGCGCCGGGAAGGGCCTGCCAGGCCCCGAGCCCGCCATGAGCCCCGCACCCAGCCACACACACGCGGGCCTGTGCGCTAGGGGCGAGACGGGCCCGCAGTGCGCACTGGAAGCCCCCGCGGCCCAGACGGAGCCCGGCGGCTCCACCGAGCCTCCGCGGGG
>JAVJGG010000061.1:6536956-6588461 GCA_035590195.1 Aviceda cuculoides | reverse complement strand
CGCCCGGCCCGGTGTCGTCTCCCGGGGTGCCTTTCGCGTGGTTTTTTTGTTGTTGTGGTTTTTTTTGTTTTTTTTTTTTTTTGCATCGTGTTGTTATTTTTACACAGCCTCCCCCCTTCGAACACCGCCTTCCGTCTGAATCCGACGATGAAAAATTATTTGGGGCGAACGTTCGGCAGGATTTTGTTCCCTAAGGAAGGGCAGCCACGGTGTGCTGCTCATACCGATGGTATTTGACTTGGAGGTCAAAAACACCAACTACCTAAATATCGTTTAGAATGCCTGGCTGTGAAGATGCCACTTCTGTTACAGCCGTTTTAATCAACAGTGGCATAAATGTTCACCAACACAAGATATTTTGCTTGGAAACGTGACAATCGACTTAGCAAATGTACCTTTCTGCTAAATAATAGCCACTGAAATCAGGAGGAGCAAAGGTGTTTAGTGGAAGTTTGACACAGTGACTGTGAGATTACATTTTGAGATTAGAAGGTCGTAACATAAAGCCTTGCTTTCTTAAACATAAATCTCTTATTTCATAAAACAATAGCTAAAGCTTATTTACTGTCAGAGCGACTGTTCTTGGTTTTGTTTTAGAAAAATCTCCAAACTGGTGTTTATGTACTGTGTGACAAGTACATAAAAGGAGGTGATTTAAAATATACCTCATCTTTATTTGTATGCATCCAAATATTAACATCTTGTAGGTTACATTTTCCAGCAGATTGTTTGATAGCTTTTAGCAATCTGCTTTTTCTCAATATCCTTTTGAGTCCTTCAGAATATTGACTGTATTTAATGGTTTTATTTTCATTTTTCTGGGCTTTATGCTCTACCATGCTGGGCACACTGTGAAATGCTGAACATTTCTGTGCAGTTTAAAGGTGTTCTGAACTTCTCTGGATTGCACCCCCTCTGTCCCTGGGGATACAGGAGTCCAAAATACATGCAGAAGTCCCTTTGGTGGTTGTGGAAGTCTTACGCTGGTGGCCACCTCCATTGGAGGGGTGAGGAAAGAGTCTCTTGTGTGTATCAACATAGTGACACTGACAATACAGCATTATCTCAGGAATCTATTTGAGATCTTTTAGGCTGCACACAGCTGATTCTGGGTGATATTATGAGCTCGCTAATTTGCAAGAGTTTATAGAACTCTCCATTTATGCAAAAACAAAACCAAAAACATTTAGTCTTTGGAGGTTTTTTGCAATACTTGAATTTTCTTGAGAAATGTGTTAAATTTACAAGATTGCAGAGATCAGATTTTTTGCTAACTTTTAATAAAAGTTGGATGTCATGGGTATATATTCATTTAGTGTGTAAAACAATGTTCATCATCTTAATGTATGGGTGTTTGGGCTTTCTTGAGAAAGATGTTTTCAAGCAGTGTGGAAAATACTTTATAACATGTGGTTAGCTTAATTTTAACATGCACAGAACAGTGTCGGATGCCATTCTTCAGTGAGTGATCACGTTAGATTTAGGAGGTATGTGAAGAATGCACAGTGGAAAATTGCGCATCTTGATTCTGAATTATGTGAAGGTTCGCTTACTCTGTGTACAGCTATACTAGGTGAACAATTTTTGATGAATGAAATAACCATTTCAGATGTAGTGATAAAAGCGTGGAATTAAACTCTTTAAGATTAAGTCAGATAAGGTATTTTGAGTGTCTTCTCTCATGTCCCTGTTTTTCTTCCTTCCCTTTCCCTTATGACTAATGTACTCTTCCTTGATGACCTTATGGACACTCTGTGTAAATAAAAGTAGTACAAGACAGGGCTGTTGGACTTCAGGAGGGAGGAAGTCATTCCCTTTACAAAGAAAAATTAATCTTTGCATTGCGAAGGAAAGAAACAATGACAGTCTTGATAAGGGGCAGGTACCTGCTCAGTGGGACCAGGTGTGATGCAGGCTTACATACTTGCAATACTTAGGTAGAATGCTGTGGTGTTACAAATCACCTCTTTGTGTATTTAGTCTTCTGTTACCTGTGGATGTAGTTTGTAATCAGCTTTAGCTTTAGTGAGGCTTGGCAGTAGCGATACCTGGACAGAGAAACTTTAAATCGACGAGGACTGTCAGAAGAGGTTGCGTCCCCTCGGCTGAAGGCAGCTGCTTCCCTAGCTGAGGGCACACAGTTGGACAAACACAACGTTTGTGCTGCTCATTTCCATCTTGTGCGCCACGCCAGTGCTTGGGTTAGTGCACCTTCCTGTGACTATGAAGTGATCAAAATGAAAAAAATGGCGTTTTAAAATGTAGTTTAGATTTTAATTTGGTTCACCCTGCAGCCACATTTAGTGTTGCGTGAATGTGATGAACGCTTGGCATTGGGGTAGGAAGGAACATGAAGGGCTGCTTGCGGTGGCATGGATGCTGGGAATTATCTGGCCAAATTGTGTCACTAGTCATGGATGTTGTGTGCACCCCTCATCCATTGCCACATAAAAGCATGTTATTCTGGCTGCCGTGACTGCCTTTGGGCCAAAACAGAGTGGGAGTGCGCAGATGAGCCGTTGGTGCCTGAGTTTTAGATACATTAACAGTTTGGGGTGGTGATTAGTAAATTATCCTTTAGAAATTCTGAAGAGTTTATTTGTGTGCTAAATAAATTTAGTGGAAAAAATAAGTAATAGTTTTTCTCTACTCTTAAATAGGGTATGTAGGTTGCTTTATCATGCAAAGAATAATGGCTGTTTAGTTGCTAGTGAGTTACTCTGTAAAGTGTAATTGAATCCAAGTCCCGATACTTTATATATGCTTGCTCTGTAACATCTTTTCACAAATGTGTCTGAACTTCAAAGAGCTTGGCTTAATACAAATCTACAGTTACATATTTCATAAAGTTATTTCATGGAAAGTCTCATTTGCAGCTTAATAGCTGTAAGTTTCCCTTGTTTATGGTTTGAATCTGCTTTTTTGTAGGTGCAGCCTCTGCCTGTAGTTATATATGTGCATGTGTTCCGCATTATGGAAGTTTCTTTTCCGAAGTAGCCAGCACAAGCTTACCAAGACAGTGTGACAGTGCGTGAACATGCAGTGACTGGTAGTTCAGGTTGCACACTTGTGTTCTCCTTGTGTCAGTCCTGCAGCCTCCCAGGCAATGCCGTCTTCTAAGTTTTTCCCTAGTTGAGATTTGAATTCCAGGTGAAATGATGCAAGGTGTTTACAAAGAACAAGAAAAAAAAAATTGACGTGTATGTATGTGAAAAGTTTAAAATCGCCCTTTCCTGCAGTTTCCACGCGACTGAAAGTTTGTGTTGCTTGCTGTTCATTCCTGTTTTGCTCACTACTGACAGAATTTACTAGATTCCTGACCCACTGTGTGATACTGGTCTCAAGTATGTAACTTATTTTTTTGCCTGTCTTCTGAATGCTTACTTGCCTCTCGTATTTTGTCCTCATTAGTGTGCTCAATTCCTGGCAATTTAATATAATTTACATACATAACACAGTGTTGGCTTCTTTTTTTTGCTTGCTTCCATGCCTTTCTCCTGAAGGCCTCTATCCCTGTCTTTCCCTGAGCTCCTGCACTGTCTTCTGTATTGCTTCTAGCCAAGTGATGATAAAGTGAGGCTGTATGTTTGAGAGGAGAATCTGCAGAATAAATTCATGATACAGCTGTGGGTATCTGCTTGTTTATACATTCTTCCTGCCCCTTCCCCTCTCCAGCTTTGACATTTTTCCATGAAATAGACGATATTCAGGTAAGGGGAGATAAAAACACTGATGCAGCAGTCAACAAGTAAAACTAAGTTAATTCTGGTTATAACTAGAGCAAAGAACCAGGCCTGGCCTCTTATTCCCAGTAATGATAATGTTTAATACCTCTGGAAACAACATGTTTGGCCTTGGGAAAAGGTGTGCATTGCATCGTCCTCAGATAGTCGCTTCATGCCAACAGAGAAAGCAGCGTTGGTGACTTTTGAAGAGTGCTAACTATGTCTGGAGTTTCTTCTGTGCATTCTTCATGAACCGAGTGCTCGATAGGTTGTCAGCTTTAGTAAACTTTCTGTGAAGGAGAAGTGGGAATAGTGGAACAGGGGAAAATGTGTGTAAAATTCATATGGAAGTGTAGGTAACACACTCTTCAGGATGAACTGTGTATGTGTGTATATATATATATATTGGGCTTCCTTACTCCATTCCAGTTGTTCTATGCTATTGACTGAATTCAGAAGAGAAGTAAAACCTGCTCTCTGTCATTACTAGGTAGCTATACTAAGTAAAGTAGCAAGTTGTGTGTGCAAAAGTAATATAAGCCCAAACTTTAAGAAAGCAGATGGAGATAGTTGTTTGAGACCAACTGAATCATTTTCATTGCTGCAGAATAATTTATCACAAGAAAATCTAAACAGTGGATCCAGCTTGTAGCAGTTAAACCAGTTTAGCCAGTACATCTTGCATGACATCATTTGATATTTGGGGTAAGGGTGA
The DNA here is from genome assembly GCA_035590195.1 of Aviceda cuculoides. NCBI lineage: Eukaryota > Metazoa > Chordata > Aves > Accipitriformes > Accipitridae > Aviceda > Aviceda cuculoides. The sequence goes on along the minus strand of JAVJGG010000061.1, from coordinate 6,584,021 downwards.
AAATGAACTGGTTTAGAGCTTATGAAGCATCTGATTTTTCTTAAATTATAATAAATTTAAAATAGGGCATTGTTCACTTTAGTTTGTGCTTTGAAGTGTCTCGGATTGGTTGTTTGAGTTTAACTTTGTATCTTGTGGCTGTATAACATTGACTGTGAAAGAGTAAAATGTTGGGTTGCTTGTAATACAAGGCATTAGTAATCCATAGAAAGTGTGCTTTTTTCCCCTCAAATACATATGTATATTAATACATATAAAATCTGCTATGTGCTAGTTTGACATTACCAGCAACAGCATTAACAGTTATTATAGAGCGTCTTGGCAAGTGGAATGGGGGATGGAGACTGGCTGTTTTACTTGTCAAGTTATTAAATATGCTGTGTTCTTTCCTGAAACTTTTTTCTATTTGTCATTTAAGATAATGTATCTTGCTCTGATGGTTTTAGCATTTTCATTTGATACACTAGCAAAAAAGTAAAAGTGCACCTAATCAGTGGCAACGGCTGTAGCATAATATATCTGTGCATATTGTTGCAGGCTTACACTTAACACATTTTAATATTTCTGCTAAACCATTTTTTTTTCAGCTTGGCTTGCTGATTGCAGTAGAACAAGCTCTGTAAGTTCAGAAACATTGAATGGTGTTTGAATGACTTGCCAGCAAAATGAGGAATGGTCAGCTTGGAAATAATGTTTTATTGTGACTTGTATTTGCCTAGTTTCCCTAGAAGGCTGAGATTTTGTCAACTAGAAATAATTAAGCTTTTGGAAATTAGTAGATGGATTTTGAAAATACTGAAACTACTGAATATTTGCAGTTTGGGGAAAGCAGTGTTAGTCTTTTAACATAGTGCCTAGGAATCTTTGGGATTCTCTTCAGAATATAAAAACACATTTGAAGACTGTTTTATATTGGACTTAATATGCATCTAGAATAACACAGCTTGATTGTTCAGCATAATGTGCATAGTTGTTAAGCAAAATCTCTTAAAAATATGGAGATTAAAACTAAACAGTAAATTTTGATAAAACTAAAATTCCATGATGTAATCGCTATAGCATATCTCAGTTTCTGTTTTTAATTGCTGTTTGGCAAGTGTTTTACACCTTACTGAAATATGTCATTCCTGACCCATTTAATAGTGAAGATTTAAACAAACCCATCATGTTTTATAACATCAAACATCTTAGGAGAACAGGACGTTCACTGTCTGCAAACCTGGAGTTCTCCCTGACTGGAGCTGTAATGCAAGCTCCAGAGTGATGCCACTCAGAGAAGATGTGCCAGGAGCATCCTATTTAAATTGAGGGAGAGAAAACACTAGTACCTCAGCTTATTCTTGTGTATATGCTGGTATGTGGAGATAGACAGTCTTCCAGGTGTCCTGAACATCTTGGGCTTTTCTGCATCGAAACCAGCATGTTGACTTGCACTCCAAAGCACATTGCAAGCTGGAGGAAGATGATGTGGATAGTGAGCTGGAATGTCCTATGGGAAGAAAGTTCAAAATCTATCTATCTATCTATTTTTTTTTTTTTTTTTAGCAGTACTGCAGTGTTTTGCAGCCTAGGAGAGGTGATGAGGTTTTTTTTTAATACAGTCACACCTCTTTAATATGAAGCATCATAAAAGTGCTGGAAAACAGAACTTGGAGCTTTGTATTTTGTATGTTAAGGGATTGAATGCACTCCAGTAGAATTTGCTTTAAATGCGGAAATCTGTGAAAACTCGTAAGGTCATTTTTCATAGTTTCCCTTTTCCTAGTGTAAATAGGAAAGGATGTGTAGGAGTATCATTGGTGTTCACCGTAGCTCTCAGCTTGATCATCTGGTGATTTCACAAGGTGCAACTGTAAGGCTGTTCTTAAAAAATACAGCGTCTCCAGCATGTCTGATTTTGTAAAGATCTAAGGACAATGCTTTAGGGCTCTAAATGTGATGTTACACTAATACAACAATTGGATGAATTTCTGTTGAGCTGTGTTTAAAAAAAGGAATGATTGTGTGTTTCCATAACAGAGATTTTCCTTCCCATGTTTTGGTGAGTTATTTTCTAACACCACCGATATTGTCCAGCAGAACTTTGTGGAGATTTTGGTAAAGTATGAAGGTGCAAACGCCTATTAAAACTTGGCAAAGGTTTTAAATTCCAAATCCATTTAGTGGGTTGATATTCTTACTGTTAAATAAATCAGGGAGTAGTGGTGTAAATTTGTTTCATAAAATGGCTAATTTGTGAATTAAAAGTGTACAGACTTTACATCTGTAGTAAATAAGTTAATAAATGAATTGATATATATAAACGTTATTTCAGAGAAGGGAAATTATATCTTTAAGAAAAGAAACAGGCTTCCCAGTATAAGATGAACATATTAGTCTGTGATTAGATAGGAAATTTTTGGTGTGAAACTTAATTCTGAACCATGAAAGTAGTGGATAAATTTTGGTCTACAGTTCCAAGTCTAGGCCATGTCTCGCCTGCGGTCCCTCAGGACCCAGCAGCTCGAGGACGCTCTGCAGGTTAGGGAAAAATCTGACCCCCCCAGCTGAGGAGGAAGCCACCCTGCACCGGTACTGGGGCAGGCATGCCACCCCCTCTTGTTGCTCACATGTGGAGTTTAGCCCTTATCTCCTGGTGGAGGGTGAGGACTTTCGGGCAGGCGTTTTAAACTTGCACATGTTCTGCAGCTCTGCTGTGCTGGACGTGGTGGTGGCAGCGGCGGGGGGTTGTGGCTTGTAGTGATACGAACATTCTGGTTTGCGGGTCTTAAGATCAGAAAGGTTGGCTACCCTGTGTCAGGGATTTGTATTTTCATCTGTCACTATTTTACCCATCAGCTGTGATAGGGACCCTTACTGATCTGGTCCTACTAGGCTGCCCCAGGCCCTGTATGACTAGAGGAGTGTCTGTGTTGAATTGCATCTATTTAGCACTATACAGTTTTTGGACAGTAAGCTGTTGCATTTTTATGTATTGATAGTCTGTAATTACTGGAAAAGAATTAAGAGATTAAAAAGTGTTTGGGGAGTGATCACGTTTTTTTTTCTTTTTTCCTTCCCCCCATCTAAAAATACACTTTGTTTTAGGCAGTCGAGGCAGAGCTGGCAATCCTAGTAGTGGGGCATGGTGGTTTCTGCATCACCTTTGGGTTTTTTTTTCAAGAACAGAGATCACTTTATTCGGAGGTGGGGGAGAACTTAGATTCTCCCTTCCTGCTTGTAAAGCCAGAACTCTTCCTGATGCAGCCGACTCTTCGCTCTTGCTGTTCAATAGTCATGAAATATCTCTCAGTTCCGTCTCACCAGAATATTTCTGGTAGCCATAATCAGGTAACAATTTTTAAACACAAATTTGCCTTCACAGTATGTCATAACTATTCCATTTAGATAAATGGTTGATTTGCTTCTGTTACAGATGTTAGAGCTGACTAGACACTCAGAGGCTGTTGCAGGGGTTTACAGGCTGCAAGTCCTAAGACAGTGAGATGTAATTTTTTTTTTTTTTTTAAAGGAAATCTGCTTAAGCAGAGGCTGCGTGAACCCTCTCTTTATTGTTCATTAAATCAAGCTAAGGATAGTTAGATTTCTTTCTTTGTTGGGAGTAGCAAGGAACTGACCTCTTCTAAAGAATTTTTCACCTGATTAAGTGTTAGTTGCTTAACAATATTGAGGGGTGAACCTAATTTCTGGGGAACAGTAGATATTGTTAGAAGTTTGAACACAGAGATAATTCAAACATGTCTGTAAAGTGTATGAATTAAACAGTGGGTCACAAGCCACACGCAAAACCCTCCTTCCTAGTAGCAATTACAGTAGTGGTGTTTCACAATTTTCTTCTGCTTTCCTTTCCCTCTTCTTGTTCTTCCTGTGTGGTTTTTATCTCCTCTGTTTCAGTCTGTTTCAGATACTTGTTGGACTTCAACCCTGTGCCAGAAAAACACTCCCCTTGAAAACTAGTGTAATGCTTTGCAATATTTCCGTCGTGCTACGAAGGTAGTAACCATAAGCATAAGTTTTGGTTTTTTTCTTTTTTATTCCCCTCCCCGCCCCCCCCCTTTCTAAAAGTGTCCTTACAGTTGAGGAGTTAAAAATAAGCAGCAGTAAAATCAAAGCAAAGTCTGCCAGAAATTGAAGCTTACTACTAATTTTTTTTTTAATAGTTTATTCTAGAAGTTTAACTACAGGATTTGATAATAATTTTTTATTTCTTCAACTGTATTGCTTCAGTTCCCTATTGATTTTAAGATATTTTCTTGTTCTCAGCAGATTTGTCTTGTTTTTTTAACCTGTTTCGTTCATTGGACTCATATGCTTTGTCTTACAACCTGTGCCCTGAAGTGTATCATCCAAAGTAGGAGAAGGTTGGTGTGGGAGGGATAGGGTCCTTACAGGAAAGGGGTTCTTGGGGTTTCCTTCTGTGCAGCTGTGCAGCTCCTTTGCTTACCAGTGGATCTCTGCTGGGGAAGCCCTCTCTTGATCTTGATAGTAGCACAGATTAAGGCAAAAAATAATAGAAAGTTGCACAGAAATGGATCTTATTTTACCCATGTCAGTCGCCTGTTCATAAGCAGCCCCATTCAGCTGTGACTTTGTTCTGTCCCTTCTGCTTTGCTGGAGATATGTAGCAAAGCCAGTGGGTTCTCCAGTCCCTGCAGCTGAACAAAGAGCCGAGCTGGCTCTGGCGAAGAGCAGGTTGTAGAGGTGTGAATGAGCGTGGGGACCGGGTGCGTTGGCATTGCCACTGAAGAAGTGTGTGTGGAACCGCAGCATCTGTCTTCAGACTTTTAAACTTGGGATAAAAACACTTCAGCTTTATTGGTCAGTGACCTCTCTTGCTGGATTAAGAAAACATTCTGACTAATTCTTTAAGACCTTTCAGCAGCCTTCAATATAATGAACTGAGAGGTGTTAACTTTAATGCAGTGAGAGACTGTGCCTCGAGCGATTCTCTTCTGTATGTTTATCTGTTGGTTGTCTTACAAATTATGCATGCCCCAGAAGTGTTTGTATAAATCCATATTGCAAACTAATAATGAAGATGAATCAAAATTTAGATACTTTATGGCACCTTTGAAGACCAAAAGTAAAATCCAAGAAAAGTACCTGGTTGCTTGAAGTACAGCATAGTCAAGGTCTGAACATGAGCAATGGGAGCCTTCCTAATACCTTGTGTGTCCAGATGTGTAAATACATGCTTTTGCTAGTAAAGTTATACTAGCAGCACTGAATTCAGCACAGAGCATATCTTCAAGGTCATTTTATTCAATACTATTATTACTGTTACGTAGCTTTTGCTTAAATTAGTATAGTGGAAGCCCACTCGCAGTTAGCAGGTGTGTGTGCTAGACTGCTGTGGAGTCAGAGGCATCAAACATCTCCCACATCCGAGGAGTGTCTCTTAACTGGTATGGTGTCAGGTGGCTGCATTGTGCAGCAGTCCAGCTGAGAATAGCACCTGCAAGAAAGAGCAGTCTAATCCAAAATTGAGTACAAGCTGCAGCGAAGGTCCTGGATTTTGGTCTGGGCACCAGACTTCATTATATCGGATGACTTTCATATGCTACTGGGAGCCAAGAGAAGAGTTTGTGTCTAGTTCACTCTTAACACTGCTACAGAGAAGACGTGCCTTCTAGAGCAGGTTTTTTTTGACCTCTGCCTACCTTTTTGCCGCCTCACTTGCACTGACACAACTGTGTGGGAGCACATGGTAAACGAGATGAATGAAGAGATCTGAATTTAAGATAACTTCCTTATTTTGGGTTTATTTTTAACCTAGCTCAGTTCATCGGTCTGCTTTATCGTTTGGCCCTACAAACAAGTGGGTCAGCTTGACTGAGGAGGCAGTAGGGAGAGAAAGCTCTTAAGCCGTTAATAACTTGCATAACTTTTTTTTATAAAACTTTCCCAAGAGCCTTTATTTGACACCTGGGCCTGTTTCCCCCCAAAAATGCACTGGGGACAGGGCTGTAGCAAAGTTCCAAGGGCGAATATCAAATCCAAGCTTACAGAGCTCTTAGTGCAGACACATGGTTTTACCATTATAAAAGTTGAATGTTGTTCAGATGGAAACCACTTCTGGGGATGAAATTGTACCCATTACATGTCTGCTTCTGAATGTCTTTTTTTTTTTTTTTTTTTTTTTTATCCTGCACAGGGGTATTCCTTGTGGCCTAGAATAGTCTCTTGCATTTTCCAACTTGAAGATACATCTGAAGGATCTTCAGCTTTCTCGCCTGTACTAAGTGGTTTAAGTACCTATTAAAATGTCAAAGTTACCTCAAATCATAATCTAAATGTATTTGGGGGGAGTTTACCCTCCTGTCCAAACTAGCTTTTCTTCTCATATTTTCAGCACAGTGATGAAAATTTCCAGGTCCCATTCAGACCTGGAGTTGGTGCTTACTGCAGCTGTTCTATCAGCTAAGCTCTCTGGCCAGTGTAATGGCCCTCATTTAAAGAGGAGCCACTGTTGTCTGGGATGTGGTTGGATCACACAAGTCTTCAGCAGGTCTGTTAAAAGAAATTTCAGAGGTAACCTGCTTCCTAATCTGGAAAGTTTACAGGAGATGATGTGTGAAATTTCAGTAATTTTAAATTTAAATAAAAGTATATCTATTGCTATTAGCATAATGTTCACAGGTTAGATGTAAGAGTATAAAACTGGCTTAGTACTGACTGGCTTAATACTAGGCAGGGTTGAGTTAGGAGCTGGAGCAAAATATTGGCAGAGATTAACTGGGCTAATGTTATTTTTTGATCTCTGATGTTTAATATACCTTGAAATGCACATTAACCACCTCAGATGCATGCTTTAGTAAATCAAAGGATAGGTGTACAGTAAAAGTATTTGAAATTTTGGCAGGATACAACTTTGTGAATGGAGAGATATTTGTGTTTTCTGAAGTAAGAAATTTTTTTAATTGGAATTGTTGAGTAATTAGTGGGTAATTTCTACCCTAAATATGGACAGTTGCATACTATGAAAAGCTAGTTAAACTCTTGGTGTTTTAAACCCGTCTTGGTGGAAGTATTGCACTTTTGATTTCTACATCATGCTCAGAAGTCTGGGGAGGGGTGTTAATTGGTAACTTGTTTCTCCAGTGGGAATGCATCGCACCCCCATAGCCATGTGCCGCGCTAGGCCAGTTAATCTGGCCACCATCCTGTTACTGGCAGCACTCTTCACTTGGGAGAATCTCCCAGCTGGGTGACTACTTGTGAGCATGGCAGAAACCTACATTGTGCCCCTGTGTTTCCTAGGTGAGGGTGCACCAAAGGTAGAGGAAGGGGTGCCTTGGGAGAACAAGCTTTGAAAATAGGTCAGTACTTCCAAAAGAATGATATTGCTCTACCTACTGGTTCAGTTCAGAGCACCTGGAAAAGTGGGCAGCTGAGAAGGGTGCCTTGTTCTTGGTTGCAGCCTTGTCTAGATGCTCTTTGGACTTGAGGAGAGGAGAGGCTGTATGGGTATCTGCTCCTTTTCCCCTGCTGCCACCGAGAATAAGGTATGTTACCTGCCTGCCAGGCGAGGAGTGGCACCAGCGCTCAGACGGCTAACACAGAATTTCTAGTGGTATATGTTAACTTCAGAAGTCAGCTTATATTCAAAAGATAGCTGTATACTTGATTGTATTGAGGTGGGCATGAATTTTCTGGGAGCTGGAATGCTTTCCTCAACCTACCATATTTCTCTCCTGTGTAAATTCACTCACCGAGATCTGTAACTGTCATGTGTTGTGGTTGAATGTATGCAGCTGCCTCCTGGATCCGCAGAGAAATTTGGACTGTCTCTGGGATACTCGGCAACAGCAGAAGCTATTTTAAGATAATATTTTAATGGTACTTTAGTACCTGGACATACCTGAATAATTTGGTTTATGGCCTACCCAGATTGTGTAATGACTTGCTGTGTTGTAAAATTTAGAGGAAAATACAAATTGCTGTAGCTATGCCACTTGTAGTGGTGAGAAATACTTTCTCTTTTCTGCGGAGCTCTACCAGTTCTTTCAGATATATTTTTCAAGCAATGATAATCAAATATAAGGATGAGAGTTAAGTTGTTGGAGCTGTATTGAAATGCATGTTACTATTGTAAAAAGTTTAAAAAGCACCAGTGCAGATAGCTAGTACACACCACTGGCAATAACAGTCCTTGTGTGTATAATGTGTACATGCCATGGTTTCCACTGATCCTCTCTGTATGTATAAACAAAACTCAAAAATGCGATCTAGTCTTGAAAATCCTTAATAACCTAGAACTAATGGTTGTTGTCTACTGTTTTTCTTTTCTGTTTCCACCTTAAGATAGAGCATCACAAGGGTTATGAACCTGCATAAGCAGAGATTCTGATTGTTGGGTGTTGAGAAACTGTATTGCTGGCACTTGGATTGCTGCTAGATAGATCTCAGTCTGAGAGCTGGCCAAACCAAGTACACTAGTATATGAATTAAAGTATAAGGGTCATTTCTTTGATCCCAGATAAAGTATTCATGTAAATTCGCTATTACAATTTTAGTATCAATAATAGTAAAATAACACTAAATACTGTAAATAACACTAAATACTGTTGTTTCTGATTTTATTCCTCACTTGCAGAACAGAAAGCGGGAAGGCTATGTCTTGTTTGATCCAACCTTTTGCCTATTTGCATACACATTAAAATTGATAGCAGAAGTCACATGGAAACTGGGCATGTCCAGGAGGCTTTTTTATGCTTAAAATGCTATTCCTCTAAAAAATATTTCATATTTGTACATTAAAAAAATTAAATGGGGGAAATAAGGAATAAACCTATCCCTAGAACAGTAGTTGTAACATGCAATTAATGCAGCACAGGCAGTGCTGTCACATAACAGGAGTTTGTCAGTTAATGCAGGTTCTTAACTTCCAACTGTAGAGGAATGCCGTGATTCTGCTGGAGTGCTTTGGACACCAGCGTCTTGAGTTCTAGTTTGCATGTGTGCAAATGGATGGCGGGTGCCTTTAGTGGTGGCTCTGGAATAACCCTTCCTTTTCCCCCAGTAGCTGGAGCTCAGCATTCAAATGGATGTTCCCTGTACAGCTCAGCAGGGTGAGTTCGGAATCGCTGTCCCTGAGAAGGAAGGTTGCAGGGATTTGAAGTGTGCTCGGACTTCAAGAATGCTGGATTGTATTAAGTGATAGGGAACAGGAATAAGCACTGTTAGCATTGAAATTCTTACACTTACAGCCTTTCCGTTTGTTTGTGAAATTCATGGAGTTGGTTGCTAATAGCATTTGCAGAAAATAATGAAAAAATACTCTCCCCCCGCCCCTTAAAAACAAATTTGGCTGTGAACACTGCATCTGTTAGGCAGGTATGATGGCAGAAGCAATAGTAAAAGCTAAAACCAGGTGCCTGTAAGATATATTGAAAGGTGTTTCTCTTTGTTCTACAGTCATTTATTCTGTGTCAACACTCTGAAGCAAATAATTTTAATTTTCAAAGAAGAGAGGGTGGCATTTGCAGTGGTTTGTACAATGAGGGAACACTTTTTTTGTCTTGGATTGTGCAACCCAGCAGTAGTGGGTGTGATTTTTCTCCTCTGCATGCAGTCTGGTCCTTGTGATGGACTATCTCTCTCCTGCCGTACAGCTGTGCATAGGCCAAGTCCCAGGGCCTTACCTTGAGGAGTATGGGGAGATCCTACAGCTTGATAGAAGTTCTTTAGTAAAATCCCAGAGATCTCTAGCATCCCACAGATTATCATTTGGATGTTTAGTGAAGTTTCTTGTTTACTACGACTGTCCAAGCCAGAGTGAGACAGACATCTACTCACCCTATTGCTTGTCTGTCTCTCTCTTCTTGGTCTTGTGGGGTTTCTTTGATCTTAAAAAGTGTGCTGAAAATGCTTCAACAGTAAAACATCCACAGGGACATTAAAATACCTGAATTTGGCCATATGAATTAGAACAAATAAAAACGTGTATGTTTATTTCTTTATTTTAGCATTTTTTATGGTCAAAGGATGTAATAGGGGTGAAAAACAGTGTATCTGCTAGGTAAAAATCTAGACAATGTATTGTGTCTGGGGTTTGTGAGCAAGCTTAAACAGGTAAAGACTCTCCTGTTACATGTGCACAGATAAATTCCCTTTTGTGTAGCTGAGCTGTTAAAAGTATGCCAGTATTGTGTTACCACCCTGATAAACGCAACACATTGCCACTTAGTTGTAGGCACCTGATTTTTGTAGGTGAAATAGCTGAATATTGTATCAAAGGGTTGGTTTGGTTCTTTTGCTGGTCTGAGTGCTGTGTCCTGGAGTTCAGCTTCTCCTCCCTGATAACATCCAGCAAAATAACCATTCTTTTTTCAATCCTAGTCTATTTTGTCTTTGTTTTTGTTGTCTATCTCTTCTTATTGTTATTGCAAAGGCATGGCATGGCATGTCTCTTCCTTTTTTTCTGCGAGAAAGTTTCCCCTTTCAGAAAGGGAAAGGTATTGCTGCATGGATAACAGTTGCAGTTGAATTATGACTGTCTCTAGTAATTCTTAAAACCTGGTCTTATTCTGACTTTGACCAGTAACATCTGAAGCTCAGGTTTGGGTCAGACCTGATTGTAATGACATTTAAACTCTCTGGTTTGATTCTGTCAGTTTGAGGTATTAAAAAAAATGGTGACTTTTAGATGAGAAACCTTCAAATAATGCACACTAGTTGCAGATACTTTTTTTGTATGTACTTTTATTTCTTAAGGAATATCTCTTAAATGATGTCCTCTCTGCTTCTGAAAGGAGAAGCATCCTTATTGATTCTTAAACTATTTATTTATTTATTTATTTATTTTCGTGAAAAGGGTCTGGAGCTGAGGAAGTGGCAGAAATTACATACTAGACAGTTTGTGGTATACCTCAATGTTTGGATTTATTTCTCTCTCTTCCCCTGTGATCCACTGCCATGCACTGTCCCATGCTCACCCTCATCCAAGGAAAACTGTTAGCGGTTTTAAAGCCATGGAAAAGTAGTCCAGGAAAAAGAGAGGAAATGAGGATCCAGTAATAGGGAGGACTGACAAAAAAACCTGCTTTTGCATGCTCCAGGGGTGTACTCAAAACACTGAGAGCATTTGTGGGATAGAAGTTATAGCAGGAAATGTGAATGGACTAGCTAGAGCAAAAGAAGTGTGAGTAGTAAGGGTTTCTGTCCCAGCTGTGAGTTTGTAGTGGCTGATGATGACACAAGCCACAAATGCTGCATTATTAGAGAGAAAAATAAAGGGTGGGGAGAAAACTTAAGGGACTTACAGTTTTCCTGAGACAAAGGAAGAATCATTCATCGTCAACAGAATAAGGAATTTGAGATACAGCTTAATTCGGTGGTGATGTTTATACCAGCTTCTAGCCAGAGGCAAAGCAGGAAGGCAGTAATTAATTTTGGAAGTCCTCAAAATTTGCTTCAGATGAGTGGCGCTAGCAATGGAGCAAAAATAGAAGTAGTTGGGAAGATTTGCCAGAAAGAATAGAGTATTGAGATTGGGAGTGTATTTGTGGATTTAGGGTGTTTTGCAGAGCATAAGAAAGATGTAATTCACTGGGTGACACGCAGTAGTCAGCTGTTCTAAAACACATTTTCAAGTCTCTTTTGTTGCCTTTATGCTCTAAGAATAGTTGACCAGAAAGCTATTGAAATACTGTCTGAGGATTTGGCTTACGAAACAAAAAAATAAAATGTAGTATGTAATAAATAAGAAAGTAAACACACAACAAACATGTGAGCAGTAAAGTACAACTTCCCCCTCAGAATGTATTTTTGCTCAAAAATGTGCTGGTTATAACTGCTGCCACATGTGAGGTAACTGGCTTTCCAAAGAAAGAGAAGAATTTTGACCAACTTGTTTTGTCTCCCTTTTCAGGAAAAACTAATTTGAGTGGTTATTTGGGGCGGTGAAACATCAGGCCATTAATGAGAGTGCTGAAATATGCAAGAGCCCCAGCATGTAAAATAAACTCCATCCGAAGCATCGTTCCTCCACCCTTTATCCACTTGGTTGCACTGCAAGATGAAATCTAAGTTACATAGGTGCAAGGTCTCATTTCTTGAATGTGTCTCTCAAATTTCTGTTTCTAAAACAGTTGTTTGCATGATTTGCATAAACCATGTAGTTTTGAAGTTTGCAGCTGCAGATGTTACCGTATGATGTACATGGTTCAAGAAGCTCTGTGATAAAGAAGAGTTTTAAAAATGATTGCTGCCTTACAGGTGCTCCAGTGTTTATCAGTAGATTTTTATTTTTATTTTTTTTTCTCTGTTCATGTTTGTATTCCAAGTAGCTTGATTTGGAGATCTGAATTTAGCTTTTCTCGGGTAATGTGGGTATGGAGGAGTAGACAGTACTTTTGCCTCATTGATTTTGATGCATTTGTATTAGGATTTGAAAAATAAAGTTAGTCTCAAAATGCATGGATCGTTGTGCCTTTTGAATGTGTATTGTTTTCTCTAGAATACAAAGTATTAGTTCATTTCTGATTGTTTTTGCTTAACCAATATGCAGACTTGGCTTCATGGTCCCATGGCAGCCTTTTTGCCACCAGAATAACTGGTTGGCTATTTAACACTGAATAGTTAAACAGGAAAAGCTTTTTTTGTCACATCTTAAATGTGTTTTGGTTTTTTTTTTTTTCATTAAAAAGAAAAAGTGACTTAAAATTGCTGACAAAAAAGTGCTACAATCGTCAGTGGAGTGCTTAACTGAGGATTATAAAATTCCCGTTCTGCATTCTTTTAAGAATTCCTTGGTGAATAATGGAAGCTAACACCCGAGATTCCATATGTTTTCTGTGTAAAACAGTTCTTCAGCTGTGTTGTTTGAAGAAAGTTGTTCTTCACGTAGACAATATTAAATAATTAACACGGTTTAGTGCTAATTTTGGCATCTGCTAACATTTGGATGTCTTCAGTACAGTAACTTATATCTTCAAAGCAGTAAAGAGAAGCTGATCTTCAGGACGTTTTACAACAATAATCAGCTCTTTCTCAGAGCCTAAATGATTATTTCCCTGCATTAACACCTGGGGGTAGAAAGGTTGCTGTCAGAATGGAAAGGGAAAATGAAGGTTAAATCTTATTTAAAAGTGAATGCTGAAGAAAGCCTGAACTGCTTTGGGACCTAATGGTTCTGTTGTAAACACTGAGGAAGGCTCTTGGTTCAGTCCTCTGTTAAGGCTTTTAAAATTATTTTAATAATTGCTAGTGTTCATGCTATAATGTAGGAGAAGGTAGAGTAGCCACCTGGCAGATGATTCAGTGAATTAAGGCTGGCCTGAAATTTAATGACTGTGGCTTCTTGGAAGTGTCCAGACCCCAAAATCTTCATGGAGACTCTGCTCAAAATGGGGACACTTGCGATGTAGGGAAGGGAATTTCAGTGCCGAATGTTAGCGGGATGGGGTAAACCACCCCCCAGTCCCTGCTCCCCTGGGCACCAGCCCTGAGCCTTTTGCCTGTTCGAAGCCAGGGACATCACCAAGTCCACTGGGACAGCGAGACACTCCTCCCGCAGACAGCCGTTCTCCTCTCGTCCTCTTTGCTCAGGAAAGTTTTTGTAGAACGCGGAACAATGCTAACAGATGAGGTTGGAAAATTGAGCTTATTAAGTCACAACCTCAGAAAAACTCCGGGGAACTGTGTCCTTCAGGAATTTGGGTAACTGTTGAAGAATAGAAAACTGGAATCTGTGTCTTAGAGAACAAAAAAGCAGCTTCTTGTCCAGCTCGTTGTAAAGCATCCCATTTGAAAAGGGATGTTTTTTGTTTTGCTCGTTCTGCAGTTGTTAATTTCAGATGAGAGTATAATCACTTCTTGTTAATTACAGTGAAAACAAGTGGTAAAATTAACCCAGAGTGTAGATTTTTTTTTTCTTGGGTAGTAGGAATCTCTTAAAATCATAGTTTACTATTGCACTTGAAATGTATATGTTAATAAGCATAGCAAAAAACGAATTTCAATAGAAAATAATGATTTTGCCAGCAGCGCTCCTTATATCACTGGGAGGAAACAGTAGATGTTCTTCTGTTACCAGGACATGCATGTGTATCAGTTCACATAAAGGACTTAACAAAAAAAAACCCCCCCAAACCCTGAATGGTTTAATTGTTGTTGTCGTTTTCCCCCACAGTTAATCTAGACTTGTAAAAGTGACCCTGACGCGAGGTGAGGATTTATCAGTACTGGGCAGACCCAGGCTGATTGGTTCAGCGCGGCGCCTTACTGGGGCGGCTGCTCCTCGGGGCGCAGCCCCTTGTGCGCACCCTCCGGCCGGGCTGGGAGCCGAAGCCGCCCCTCGGGGCGTGGGGCTGCTGGATGCGTCGGGGCAATCAGGATCGTTTTCCTTGGAGTGGAAGTGTGACTCGGGTGCGCTCTTGTTTTGAATACAGAGTGCCAAACACTTCGGGGCGATAGGCATTTTTTTTCTATAGGAAAGTTTATAGACAGTGCAAAACTGCCTTCTGAGTCAGAAATCTTGGATTCTATTTTTTTTTTTTTTTAAACTTTAGGTTGGTGACAGGTTGTCCGGTATGAATGTTCAAAAGCTTCTTATGGAAACCCCGCATATTTGTGTAAGATTAGCCATCCTGGATTGAGCAAAAATTGTTTAACCTGGTGTCTTGAGGTCTGTCAGTAGCAGATGCTTATGTTAACCGTTAGGGCAGGGGAGGAATGGTGAGTTCCCTTCCCTGCTGTGCTCACCCCGAGGGTGTCTGAGCCTGGCCAGGCTGCCTCCGTGCCTTTTCACTGGTCCTGATGGAATCTTCTTCCATTCATTGCTTTGCCTTTGGAAGTGAATGGGGAATAATACGTGCTTTGTATAATGCTTTGTATAAGTTCACTGTGCTTCCGCATCTTGAACACTGAGTGCAGCCTGGTTTAACAGCCTCGCTTTCCTCCTCCATCTTAAGAAGGTATAGGAGAAGTAAAGAAGTTATAACAAGGAAAGTAAAGATCATAAAAGGTATCAAATGACCACTGTAACAGTAACGTCTAAGTAGACTAGGAAGTGCCTGTCTGGCCCTAGTGTTGTGGATAACTGAGGAAAGATGTGCTAAAAGTCTGGAAAGCACAAGTGGCAAGAGAAAGTTAAACAGAAGCAATGTAAGACCCGCCGAACATCAAATACAGCATCAGAAGGCAGGTTGAAAACAAAAGAAAAAGGTTATTTTGTATAACATAGTTAAACTGTGGCACTCCTTGCCTGGGGTGTTGTAAATACTAGTAATGTCTACCGGTTTGAAAAGTGGGGACACATACTAATAGGGCTTTTTGAAATGCAGAGACACTGTCTACTGATCAGGAAATCCCAGAGCCATGAGATGGGGGCCTGGGAGGGCCCTACAGCAGTGCCCTTCCCCATTCCTGTTCCCTTCAGCCTGCCGTGGCCGCCTTTGTTGGCTAGCGTGAACCTGCGTACTGCGCTTTGTGAACCTCCTGTGTTGCACTGGTGCCATGGCCTTTGAGCCAGAGGGAGCTGGAAAAAGGTGTCTGGGCCTCCACAGCATCTTCTGACAAAATGTTTCATAGCTTTCAGAAGTTTCACGTGCAGCATGAAAAAGGATTTTCTTTCCTTTAAACTCACATTCTGGTAATTTCATGTAAAGCCCCTTGTATTGTAAGTAGTAGAAAATACTTGTTCTCTGGTGGGGTATTTTCTCCTCCTCCATGCTATTCAGGATGTTTGTCTGGCATATCCTGTACCCCTTTCAGTCACCTTTTCTCTGAAGTGAATATATCTAGTCTGTTTTCTCTGTCCTCGTTCTTAACCTGTTAATGTGTTATATGAAGAAGTCAAACCAGCACACATGGCAGGCTTTATTTACAGCGCTCCCTTATAAACGGTATCTTTCTGCTTCCATATTATAATTCAGATTGTTGTATTCAGTGCACTGTGCTAATTAGAGCTCATAGTAGTTCTTTATAGAAGAACCTCTTCAAGAACAATATAGTGAGATACTGCACTTAGGGAGTCCCAAGATCTTCCAGTTGTGCATCCCAACTGAGCAGTCCATGCATCATGTGGCATGGCATAGTTGACCACTGTGTACCCAAGGACGGTTTTGCATTTTTCTAGATTTGCCATAGACTAACAGACCAAGTTTGTAGATTATTTGGCTTGTGATTTCACGCTGCTTTGCTATAATAGCCACCTTTAAAAAGGTTTGGTAGTTGCATGGTTAGCCTAAAAGAAGTAATTTCTTGTGAGCACATTTGATTTAGATTCCTTTACTATTTGGCAAAGAAGCCTGGATTTAAGCTTGTATTGTCAGATGAGAAGGAAATACCATTAACTCTGCTTGCTTGCCTTTTCACAACTGTAGAACAGTTTTTAAAGTTATTCTCCTGAATGTGATTTGTGTGCCTTTCCCTCTTCTCATGAAAGCCTAGTCCCACAACTACTAGCTACCTGTAAACATTGTCAGATTCCCATGAACCTACTTTACATATCTATCCATTTCTCTGCACAGCAGAAAGCATAAGGAAGAAGAGGTAAAACAAGATCAGTGTTAGCAAATCTCCAATGGTAAAGGAAGACCTTTAAAAGCATTACTGAAAGTAACATGAAGAAATATGGAAGATGTTAGATCCTAGGTATGAGGTTTCTGATATGCACATTGCACACTTTGTCTAGCTCAGAGTGATCTGTGCTGTTTAAAAGTAAATCAAGGTATGAAGCCAGAAGTTAATTTTTTTCCCCTCCTAGTGTCTGTAAAATTAATCGCAGTGCAAAATCCATATTATTATCCCTTGTTGTTCTTTGCTAAGAAATTATTTTTGCATTTAAACTCTAACATGGACAGATGAGCTGTTTCAAGCATTGAAAAAATCATGTCAGCATTAGGAAATTAGGAAGATTTAATATGTAGATGCTACCTTTCCATGCTACTGCTAGTTTGAGCAAAGCTCGCCATAAAAGCAAGCAAAGCATCGCAGTGCAATTAGCATTTGCTGTAAGTATGAATCCACTGTCAAACAATTACAGAATCTGAAATAATGGTGAATAATATTTTGACTTTGTAACAAAGTGACTACACAGAATCAGTCTACCTCCAGAGTTAGTTTGGGCAAGTGGTGTATGTAATCATACTAAACCATGTAAGGCAACATTTTATATTGCTAGTAAATGTGGAAAACCTGTTTGCTGTTTAAGTATATAGCAGGCATTTGGTCATAGTATTTAGTTCAATAGATGTACCTCAAAACTTTGTGCAACTGTGGACTGTACTCACCCAAAATGATACAGAAGTGAGTTCTGAAAATGTATGTAGCTGACTGACTACTAAAAATTATGCTGGTCCAGGTGATGAAGGTGTATGCTTTTCTGTACTTTCACAAGAAAAGAGGGAGTTGCCAATGGCAGCATAATCACTAATCCGATAATGTGCTCATATTGTTATCCAAATTAACTCATTTCAATTGCTATTTAATTGTCTTTTTTAAAACACCAAGAATGTGATCACAGTGCTATAGCATCCTGAGTGTAGTGTCATGTATAAACATAAACGCTCTGTGATGCTTGGACTGCCCTGGCTCCAGTTGACAGCCTGTCTGTTTCTTCCCTGTGTCAGAAGTTCATTTTAATTGAGTAGTTTTTCAGCCTTTCTAGTGATGATTGCCGAAGAGGTTAGTGTTTGTGGTTGCAAAAGCTAAGTCCATTACTCAGTAAAGCAGTAAAACGTAAAGGGGTGTGATACTGGAAAAACATATTGTTTAGGGTGTGTTCAGTAGGTTGGGACTGAGTGCCTTGTCTTCAGCAAAGGTGTAATCATATTACCATCTCTGGAATGTGCAGAGACAAGACATGACGAGTTAAGGTAGTTGTTTCTGTAGCCTTGCTGCTCTAGATATAGCAAAGAGAAGGTAGTGCAAGTCCAGTAGCTTTTGGTATAATAGGTCATGACACTTCTGATGTTTCAGCCTTTCCTTATCGTGGAAGAAAGTAATTTGTCTTGTCAACTGTTCCAGTTACTGGTTTTTGAATATTACATGGGAGCCAGAAGCAGTCTCCCTTCCTTTCTTCCTGATCTGATAGTTTTCTAGAAGTGTAACCTAAGCTAACAAAGCTCATCAGACTAAGAAAAGGAACTATGAAAGATTTTTCAGCAGATCTTCTCTTGCTGTGATGACTGCCAAGGGGTTGTGGCACTGTAGAATGGTTAAAGGCAGGTTAGTGAGACAGGCAGGTTGGTATCTTTCTGACAAATAACATCACTGTACTGAAGAAAAACTCATGCTGGTGCTGCCGTCTACCCCAGGTTGTTAAACACCTGGAGCTTAAAAAGCATATGAAAAATTTCTTAAAATGAGAAGGCTGTCTATATGAACTTCAGCAAGAGTATAAAGTTGTAAATATGTTGGATAATTACAGGCATGTTGTTAGTGTTCAAACTGAACTCTGGTTCATGCAGTCTTTCATTTAACACTGAATTATTCATAAAGTAATGAGTTAAACTGCTGAAAGCAGGCAGTAATTTAGTCACTGTTTGTTTTAGTAAATTTTTCGGGGTGACTTCTTAAATGGCAGCTTTTGGTCCCCTGAGTAATTGCAGTGACAATACCTGAAATCCTTTATACATGTCTATAAGAAGTTAATCGCATTTTTAAGAGTTAAAATTTTGTTTTGTAAAGTGCCATCAGACTGCTTCTCTCTTCAAAGATAAGCAGATAAATAAATTGCTGCAGCAAATTGCCTGGTTTATAGAGCAGGTTCTGTGTAGTCTATTTGTTCTCAGCTATTTTTCTATCCACAAAGTTACATTGTACTTCCCTTATATTTTTGAATAAAGATAAGTTTCTCAGTAGGATGAAGTTTCAGATACTGTTCACCTTACAGACTGGTATGTTTCATGCATGTTGTGTAGTGTTCAGGAGCTTCTTAGAATAACAACTTCTTTGTTTTATCTAAGAATAGTCATGTAACCTATTAATATGATTTTGTTTGTTTGTTTTTATTCATTAGGTACATTGGTGGAATTTAAAACCAGTCTTGCCATGCTATATTTTGTCAAAAAGTTCTCTTTGGACAAGCAGACATAGTGATGGGAATACAAGGCAACAGCAATATAATGATTGATCCGTGTAATAAGTGGTGGCTGCAGCATTACTGTCTGTCTAGTCATTGCTAAATATTTTGTAGGCATGGCAGAGATGATGAATCTGCTTCCAGGAAGTTGTCCCATCCCAGTAATGTTTTCATCTTCATTTACTGTCTTGTGTAGCATCATCTCCTTCTGTGAGGGATTTGGAATTCACAGTCAATAATGCAATAATTATTTGTTTCAGATGCCAATTAGAGGGCAAGAGACTTCCGCATAATACTGTTTCTATTTTTTTTAAGATCTAACGTTGGCTACTTGCTCTTTAGTAAATAAATACCCTTTCTCCCTTCTTTCTTTCTTTTCTTTTCTAAATTTGCTAAGGCAAATTTTGAAAGCATTGAAGACCTTTAAACCTTGTCTCTCTAGCTACAATTCATCTCACTTCTTACGGTCATAACACCTTTCTCCCTTAATCTGTTAGCTTGCCTCTTGCCTGCTGATACTTCTCTAGAAGCCTTTTCCCCTTAAGACTTAGTCATTGTCCTTCATAGCTTTCTTGTTTAGAGGTTTACATCACTAGATACACATTTTGACACTGGATCATGTAATGAAAAAGTAATGAACCATGAAGGAAGAAAAATAATAAATGAAACAAAAACAAATTGCCCACCATTTTGCTAATGTGAGAATTAACTTTTAGCTGTAAAGGCATATTACATGGTTTTTACAACTCATGGAAACATCTGTGGCAGCAGTTATCTACACCTTGATATCAACCTGTAGGATCTTGGGGGTTTAGGTACTTCCCTTTCCCCTCTTCCCATTCTACTGGCCAAATTAATCTCCGACTCTGTTACTGTTTTATCCTTGAAAAATTTTTTAGGTAGATTGCTTTATTTTTGGATGCCTTTTGAAAGGCAGCCACACTACTGAAATTGGTTGATACCTCTTTAGATTTTCATTATGGCAAGCTAGGACTGTCTTGGAAAAAATGAAACTGCATAGAACACTTTTCATTTAATTCCTTTTCTCCTGAGTCCCTTTGTGCAGTAAGTGGTGTTTGTATTCTAACAGGTAGAGATTAGAGGCCAAATAGTTTCTCTTACTTTTGAAAGACTGAGTTCTTACAGAGCAAGTGAGGGGAAATTTTTGCTTTGAACATTTCTTGTTGTTTAAAGATTAACTATTGTAAGCTAATTTCATTCAGATCATAGAGTTGGGAACTTATTTGGCTAATTTTGGTGTGTGTGGTTGTTCTGTTCTTTGGTTTTTGTTTTGTTTTGTTTTTTGTTTGGTTGGTTGGGTTTTGTTTTTTGTTTTTGTGGGGTTTTGTTTGTTTGTTTTTTAAACCCTGCCTCCTGGGATTAATGCCTGTTAATCTGGTTTTTGTAGCAATGCTTTCCAGACTTTTGCAGAAGCAAGTCGCTGGAACCCACAAGTTTTCTTCAGAGCTGTTAGTATAGTGACATAAAAAATAGTTCCACTGGTTCAATAGACTATCCGCAGACCACTTACAGTACAGGCAAGGTTTGGGGAGTCTTTGCTACAGAGAGTTGTGAAGTAACATCTTTGCATCATTTTTTCCAGTTAAAGGAAAAACATCCGTCTTCACATTATTCTAAGTTTCCCGTTTGCTTTCAAGAAGTAATATTCTTGCTTTAAGGTTTTCTGAATGAATCTCATCAGTGTCCTCTTTGCCACCACCACAGTTCAGTAACTGCTTCAGAAAGCACTGCATTTATTGCTTGCTTTAGGAATTTTTCAATTATGTATTTTGATATGCTGCCCAGTAGTTACAATAACAAAGGTTAATTTGGTGGTAAAAAGAGGTGATATTTAACATAGCACTTGAAATCGCTGAATGTTTTTTCATTGTAATTCTTAGCAATGGTGATTTAAAAAAAAATTTTTTTTTTCTTGTGTAGTATTATCCATGTGAGACTGGCATTCTGAATTATGCACTGAAGAAGTAAACTTTTAGAGGTTTATTTAATGTATTTAAAATACTGACATATTTAAAAAGACTTCTTTTAAAAACTGTTTAAAGAGATTATAGCATGTTCCGCAATTGAAGAGGAGTTAGGCAGTGAGCACTCAGCAGGGCTGCCCCAGGATGTCCGACACTGAGGTGCAAAGCTGGACCTGGATTGTGTGTTCAGCATGCAACTGATATCCTTTGATGCTGATGTAATTTGATTGCTACAAGACTGACTTTGCTCATTTTTCAGTGAGATTTACATAGCCTGACTTTATTCTTTTCTCCTACCCCCTTATATTTTTTGCTTGGTAAGTCACTTTTCTCAGTGTTTACTGCAGCTTCAGTCATCCATTGGAATTCACCCTCCCGCCCCGAATTTATCATAGCTGTACATACAGTTCTATTTATTTTTTAAAAAGTATGAAAAGCCCTTTAAAAAACTTTTAGGAAGGCTTTTATTCTGGAATGTGCATTTAGTCCAGCAGCAGGGGAGAAAGTCTTGTGTTTTCAGCTCCCCCCTGCCCCGTCCAAGGCACAACCCTGGATGTGAAGTTTGGAGTGTCAAAGTCTTCAAGCTGCTGCCAGCAGTGAATGACTGACATCTCTTCAGCCTGCTAACCCTACTGTTAGTGCAACTCCCTTGTCGTTTCTGGGGTAGCCATGGAAATTCTGCGTGGAGGTCTACGCAAACTGCCGGTAGTGACACATAAAAGTACTTGGTACTAGCGATTTCCATCGTGAGGCAGTTGTGCAAGATAAATTGTAAGCAAGTTTTTAGGATTGCTATTACTCCTTCATTGTGGTCTCTTTAACCTCAAAAGGCTGCTTCAGTTTCTCCTCTGTGGCTGTCAGATCCAAAAGCTAATGACAAACACTATAGATAATCTTTCAAAATTTAAGTGTTTGGTGTGATGTGAGTCATGACTGAAACCTATGAAATTTGTAGCTCACTGTCATCATTGTTGAAGTAGTAGCAGTATTCTACTGTAACTTAATTGCTGCGATAGTGGAGTCATTCTGTAGCTTTTGTCCACATGTGACTGCAAGCACGCGTTTACTGCTGAGCAATTTATCCTACATCTCGGAGAGGGGTGAAATTCTGTGGTACTCCTGTCTTGTAACAGGACTTACGTTGTGCCAAAAGCCACATGATCTTGACAAAAATCTTTTCCGCCTTCTCATTAATAGGAAGAAAATATAGTAAATTTTGAGATTCCTTCCCTGTAGATTTGAATTACTGTGAACAGTAGAACAATAGAGCAGTGTCTTTCAGTGACATTGAGTTCATCTTATTAAACCAGCTGAATCCATCTGAACAGCCTTTTTTGAGTAGTCTTTTTTAATCGTTGGTGCTATATTTGTTCTGATTACTTAACAGTGCGAGTATTTGAGTATGA
Source organism: Aviceda cuculoides (assembly GCA_035590195.1). Lineage (NCBI taxonomy): Eukaryota > Metazoa > Chordata > Aves > Accipitriformes > Accipitridae > Aviceda > Aviceda cuculoides. The sequence goes on along the minus strand of JAVJGG010000061.1, from coordinate 6,561,600 downwards.
TAATGTTGAGCTTATAGTCCATAACAAGATTTTTTTTTTTTTTTTTTAATACTTTCTGTAAGGTCTGGCATCGCATTGCAAGATTGTAGTTTCAAAGAATTTTGTTGTTGGTTTTGTTTTGTTGGGGTTTTTTTGTTTTTGGGTTTTTTTTTTAAATTTTATTTTTTTGTATATATATGTATATATATGTGTATATGGTTTGTTTTGTTTTGGGGTTTTTTTTCCCCCTTAGCATCAATTGCAATAACCATTTTGCTTTCAGGCTTCCATCTCAACACTTCAGTGACAGACTTTGTTAATGGGCAATGAGAAGTGTGCACCTGGGGAGTCATTTATATATGATCCAGTAATTTGTCTGTATAAGGTGACTGACACTTCTTTACTAACTTCCCAAACTGTATTGTCATGCTCCAGGTTCTTTCCAGTTGCATAAGTCAGTTCTTAGACTTGATTTCATTTAACATTCATAATCTTTCAGTAAATAAGTGAAATCTCTTGTTTTGCTCAAACTCACTAATATCTGAGATGCCTCTTCTTAGAAGGTGTCTTAACCTCCAAACTGCAGAGACCCCCTTAAAATAAACACTTCAAGGTGTATTGTTTCTTTGTAATGCAGTGGCATGGCTAGTAGAAAACTGTATATAACTTTAAATGTTGAGTGTATCAGAAGAAATTGTCATCACTGTTCTTCATGTTGCCATGCATTCTTTTTTGTAATGAAAGAATAGCTACAAAGTTATATGTGTTGCATTTTGGGGAGGTAGAAAACAAGTGCTCTTCACCAAACGGTCTGACAGTTTCAATACCAATTCTGGTATTGAAAGCTGTATTTATTTAATATTTTGCAGTACAGTATTTCAAGAGTTAAAAACATTGCTTATTCATAAGGTCACTTCATGCTTTGTTGTAATACCTTCTTCATTTATGGGGCTTATGTTAGCTTTTGGTTGATTAATAGACTGCATCTTTATTCCAAGGATGCGATTAAAACTGAGTATTTGGTCTAGGAACTGATAGATGACATGACTGGGGTGATGTTGACACGCCGTGGTTTAAGCTGCATTAAAGACAGCAGTGTATTAAGTAGTGTGTTTGGTAGGAAGGTTTTCCTGGCCAGTGTGGACAGGTATTTTTTTCTGTTTCTTAATCCTGTATTGCATAATTCAATAAGTCTTTGGCATCATTCTGCTTGAGGCGAAGGAAAACATGTTTCTTAATTAAATCTTGGTATGATTTGACAGTTCTTTCCTATGAGCTCTTAAGGACAGAAGAGTAAAATATAAATTACTGTTTTTCAATGCTATAGTTGAAAATAAATGTTGTCATACTGCTTGCTAGTGAATCTGTTGAACAAGGACCGTGTTTTGTTTGTGCAAAGTATTTACTATAATAGTTGGATTTTATTACAAGTTAAAAATTTCCTTTATTCACAGAAGCCAAAAACATTCACTAGTGTTATCTGGGTTCCATATCTGAAAGCTGTGTTACAAAATGAGTGTCAATATATGTCAGAAAAAGCAGCAATGGCATACATCATGATTCTGTTTATCTTATCACTAAATAGTATCTCTCAGAAGCTGACTCTGTCCTTTTAAGTTGATTGCTTGTGCTATGATCTCTTCTGCATTTTCTCCCTCCTCACTGCTAACTGTTCATACTTTTGGGGAACATAGAGTAGTATCTCACAGAAAGCTCTTTATTTTCTTAGTTAAGGCCAGGTCTTTCCCCGTAAAATATGGTATCAACATTTAAATCCTCTGCTAAAGGAATATTTTAGATGAGCTTTTAGTGAAGAACTGACTATTCCTCAGGTGTTTGCTTCAGTTTGTTTCTAGGTACTAAGTTGCCTTGATGATAACCTAATAATTAAAAAATCCTAGTATTAATTTAGTGTAAGCAATTGCTGCATTGCTGCAGGCATGCTGTATGCTTCCAGATAGGAGAGAAGTGACCCAGAGGACAGCTTCCTTGTTAGACTCTCACCATGCTGTTGTTAAAGATTAAAAAGAATTTAAAAAAACCCACCAAACAAACAAAAGCAAGCTGTGGAAATAAACTTAGTGATCCTTCCTCCTACTCTGGCCCTTTTCCTGTTCCTGAGTTGCAGTTTAAACTTGTCCTCCTGCTTAATTTTGTTGTGATTACGTTACCAGTTGCCAGTGCTGGTAGCTGCTGGTGGGGGCTCCTGCAGCTGTGTCGCTCAGAAGCCAATCTTCTGCAAACCCCTTTCTAATAACAGCAAAACTTTACAAAAGCAAAACGAAGTATGATGTACTAATAATGAGAAAGGGGCACACTTTATTGTGGGTGCTGCGTACCGTATGTTTTAGCATATACATTTCACTCATGCCTCAGTGAGATTTGCTGCATCCTAGTAAGCTTCCGAAAGCCGTGTTCGAGCATTAAGTTTATGATCTTTTGTAGCTCTAATCCAGAAGTAAGTCCCTAACCTGATCCGTTTCTGTTCATGCTCAGGGCAGAGGTTATTAGTTCTGTGGATTTACTACAAGAGTAAATAATCAGAGTAGGAACGCCGGTTGTGAAAGTTACCTTTTCTTGCGTGCTGGGAATTGGAAGGAGGCTGCAAAAGCGCGTTGCGCAGGCCTCGGCGTGGCTCTGAGGAGAGGGAGGACTGAGAAGCAACTGGTGGCCGATCCTACTCTGCTTCTCACCTGGCTTACGTGCCTCTGGCCTTCGTTCCCCGGCTCCGAAAAGACTCTCGCGCACCCGTTGCCGTAGCTCCTTCCGCTTCTCGTGGCGTGCGGGTGTCCGTTTTGTACGGGAGAAGTTCGTCTGCCTTCAGAGAGGAGGCGAGCGCCTGGGCTAGTGGGTTCCGCTCGCCTCGGCCGCTCTGCCGCTCCGCCGGGCGTCCGTCCCCCCCCGCAGCCCCCCACGCGTGCGGGTGGGGAGGGAGCCGGGTCGGCCCCCGCGGCGGCCGGAGGCGAGGGCGGCTCTGTCCAGGGTGCTGACGGGGCGGTCCTGCCTCAGCTGGTGCGTGCCCCTCGGGAGCCCGTTCCGCCCCGTGGGACGGGTTACCCGCACCCCAGCTGCCCACGCAGTCCGTGACTTGCGTGTAGCTTTTGGGTAGAAAAGTGGTCCTAGTTACAGAAATCGGTGACTTCAGGGGTTTTGTGGTGTGGCAGAATATACAGGTTAATAGCAGAACGGGTACAGCAGAGAGAAGCTTACCAGACACCTTAAAGAGTGTCTTTTAAGTAGTGCTTGCCCTTGAGATGGTTGCAAGGGGTTACAGGTTTTACAGTTTGGTGATAAAACCCAGTTTATTCAGGAATATACCCTCTTCCCTGGAATCACGCTGAAACGATCCGTCAGCTTTTGGTGCGCAAGCAGTGGAAGGAAGCATTGTTCAGCTGTTGAATAAACCAGGAAGGTGCTTGTTCAATCAAAGCAATGCATCTCTAAAATAGTGGGGGTTTAGTTTTTGGAGTTGTTTCATATCTCTTGTTTTAGTGGTGTTTAAACAGTTACTGTAGCAAAACTTAATAGCAGCGATGGCTAGAAACTGGCAAATGTTACCTCTAAAATGTTCCTGAGATGGTAAATATTTCCTTGCTAATTTTTCCCAAACAAGATTTAAATCTTACTGTTACATTTGATTAAATGTTTAGGTTTTTTTTAAAAGCAGTAACACTGAAGAAGTCTTAAAGTAAATTGTTAATTTAGAAAGTCTGCTATTAGAAACTTGTATCTGTAATAAAAATGTGGAATGCCAGAAAAAGTAATTTGAAAGTTTGTTTTTATTTAATGAGACTTGATTATGCGACACTGACTGTAAGGCCATTTGGAAACTTAAGAATCCATTTATGTTCTTTGTATTCTGCGTTAATGCAGACTTTTTGCTTCATCTGTAAGTATTCATCTATTTGAGGAATTGTACAGTTAGGCACGTACCAGTACAATTGTTGTGCCATAGTTTAAGTAGATACTGTTTTGCACAAAAGTGTCCCACTTGTGTGTCTCATAAACACTACCCGAGACAGAAATGTTAATATAGCTGATTAATTTTTATATTTTTTTCTGTGTTAGCTGGAGATACAGATGATCCTCCAAGAATTACTCAAAATCCTGTCATTAATGGGAATGTAGCAATGGCTGATGGACATAACAACACTGAAGAAGACATGGAGGATGGTAAGTAAATATTTGATAAAAACATGTTGTTTCTTGGCTTCTTTAATTTTATGATTTTTAAGGACAAACGGTCCATGTCTTACCTGTGTCCTCTGAACTGCAGCTCATTAAAACAAAATGAAACCTTCTGTAGTTATGACTGCTGGTTTTCTGTATAGGCATCCTTTTAACATAGCTATACAATAGGATTAGGCATCTGAGGGCTTGGGATTTTTTCTCTTACTCTCTCTAGGTACTCCTTTAAAAATTGCTGAAAGTCATACTGTCCATTGTTATATTCTGTGATATGTCTCTTTAAACGTACTGCAGATGGTGCTTTGCTGAATAGTAATTTTGTGAGTTATGCAATTCCTTCAGGACATTTAGAATCCTTATCTGTCCTGCTCTCGTCAGGTGGCAGCTGTGATCAATTTTTGTCTTTGTATGGTAAGTCAGTGGTAACTATTCTGTTGAGGAACATTCCCACCCTCCCCACCCCCCTTCGATGCCCTTTTACTTGCAAATGCAAAGGAAGAATTATGTATTGTTGTCCTGTTAATAAAAGGGGACATGTGTTTTTGAAATCTTTCTGTTGGTCTATTAAATGAAAATAAGGGTGTATAGTTCTTTCTATTACAGAAGATGAAATAATTTTTAAGTAGATGTGTCTGGGCATATTTAAAGAAAGATAATGAGTTTGTAATTCACTCAAGTCTGTTATTATGTTTAGTGAGGAAAATGTACAATGATTCCACCCACACCCCCCTTTAGGAGAGGATGTGAAGGGGGGACTGCTCTTATTTTGAAGAACTAAATAAAATTGAATTGGGAGAAGGGACACAAAATATGAGTGGGATTTGTTCCCTTCTGATTCCTTATTTCATGCTGTCTTGTGAGAGTACATTCAGGACTAGACTTAAACATTTATTTAGATTTGTGCAAAATGTTGAGTGATTTTTGTTTGAGAAAAAATCAGAGTTTGAGGTTAAAGGTCAAAAAAGTGCTTACTTCCATGTATTCAAGGAACATAGAATAGAATACTGATACAAAATAGTAATGTTCCATGAAGAGAATATGGTTTAAATTCAGGACAAAAGCTTCTCATGGTTGGATTGCTGCTGTATAACTGGCAAAGAGGAAGTTTCCTATCATCAGATTCTCGCAATAAAGTAAAAATGAGGTCTGCTTAGCCTATGAATTTTTTTTGTCCGATTGCCTGATCTTATTCAGAGGGCTTTGATTTCTTGCTCAGAGTAACTAGCTGAGACTGAAATAGGGAATTCTGGTTTTATCAAAATCAAGTTGCCTGTTATAAAAGATGTTCAATGTCTTTGTTGGGCCATGGTATTTGGAGGGCGGCAAGAGAAGATCATGTGGGTTGACACTGACTGGCAAGGACAGCTCTGTTGAACTTCTGTTCTCAGTAGCGATGTTTATAGCTAGAAAGTCTGATGGCGTTTTCCATCAATGCAGCCAGTAGATAACACATTGGTCAACTAGTACAAAAATTTGTCCAGAAGTTGGTCTGCATATACGTGCACAAATTAAGCAAAAGAGGCTTAAACTGCAGAAGCAGCTGATGAAACCCAGGCCATGTTGTGGTTGGCAAGTAATCAGATGTACACCTCTACATTCAGAATAACATTGACTTCTAACCAAAAAGCTACTGTAAACCAGCTTCTGTCATTTACCAAATACTTGACTTCTCTCAGACCACTGGATATGAAGGTGTCACAGTAGAGAGAAGTAGTATCTGAAGGTATTTGGCAAAAGGCTTGTGAAAGCTTCTGTGTTTATGGTGGCACTCACGTCTTTGTGGACTCTCAATATGGTCAGGAGCCTTGGTCCACTCTGCTGTGGGACATCTTTCAGGGTTAAAATATAATTGTTAAGCAATACTCTTAGTAGTTCCTCATTACCATATTTGAATAAGGAGTGTCTGGCTATATCTTGGTGCTGTTATAGCTCTGCATCGACACAGATAGAAAACAGTGTTATTGCAAAATGTTATAATTGCAAAAACATTCCTGAAGACTTGCATCATGTAAGTGGATGACGCCTCTTTTCCAAGTCTTGTAAATCAAATTAGTTGCTTGCTGTTGCATTATTTACACATCAGTGCAATTGCTCTCTTGCTGTTTGTTCTCTTGCTATCCTGGTTTGCAGCATGATGTACATGTATAATGGACAGCTTGGAGATTCACAAGATAGGAAAAAGTGGAGGGAGACATTGGCCTCTTTGATAAACATGCTGTGTTTTCCATTGCTGTTATTCATAGCAAGTGGGATCAATCTGAGCTGATAAAGAATGCATGAAGAGAATTTAGATACTTCTTCAGTGAAAATCTTAATGAGTTTAATGGTTCCTGCAAAAGAGGTGAAGACTGGGATAAAAGGTTGATGCTTCCAGCTGGATCATAGAAACCAGCTTTCTGGTGAATTTCTGAGTTCAAGAAACTTTTGAGGTGATTTTGTTCTTGCTTAGCTCAAAAAGAAATGACTGACAAGATGGGGAAGAAGCACAGCTCTCATCCCCTTTGCTGGGCAACTAACCACAGGCATTGTGAAGACCACTGTAATGGGGGTGGCAGTGGACCACCAAAAGGACTTTCAGATAAGGCTGTGTTCTCCCAGGTGGTTTGACTAGAACGTGTTGTCGCTATGTATGATGTCTTAGCAATTACAAAGAACCAGCTGACGGAATGTGCTATGCTTTGTACAGAGGATGACTTAATGAACCGGCTTTGTGAGCTGGAATAGCAGCTTCTGCAAGTAAAGTAAAAAATAATAAAAACAAGGTTCTGATCCAATTTTATTTGCAAGTGCATCGGTATTTGAAACAGCACATAGAATAAATTCTCTTAGAAGTTAAAGTTCAAACACAAGGTCCCTAGCTAAACATTAACTCACAGCTTTGCAATTACCTACTGAAGTCTCATTTCTGTGAAGAATTGCAGAGGCTAGGAGGCTTTCAGAAGCATCAGTCTTAGCCATATGCTAGTATTGCATGCTGTATTTGGATCATTATTAAAATATTCATAGAATATTCAGCCAGTTTCTCCATTAATAATTCAGGTTCAGAATATTTTAATAACCTCAATGTACCTTAAAGGTAGCAACATTTACTAAGAGAATGAAGAAATCTGCTTTTCTCAAAGGAATAAACACTTAAATATGTACTTCAGTCTTAAAATGGATCATGTTCTGTATTTGGATCTCTGATTTGAAGGATCTGTGTCCTATCAAGGTGCTAAATGTGACATTCATCTCATCAGTGAAATTTTTTTTCCACGTAGCAAATACAATCTATTGCACATAATTTCACCAAGCATTGTCAGCTGGGTCTGTTCTTTTTACCCTGCATTCAGGATTGTGTTGTATTTGTAGTTCAGGGATTTATAAAACTCTTACTTGCCAGTCACTACTAAATTATTCTGCTGCCAATGGCAGTCTTTTATTGGAAACTGGTGGACATGTTTGTGATGGTGAAGAAAGGTTTTATTTATTTATGTGCTCAGAATACTCATCACACTTACTATTTAAACTTCTTTTTAATATAATGCATGTTTTAATCGATTACACTTGCTAAAAATATGGACTTTCTGGAAGGAAAGGAAGGTTGTTATTTCGGGGGGTTGTGTTTTGTATTTTTAAAGAAACTTCTATTTTAGGGTTGGACTATGTTATGAGGCTGCATTTTTGTGGAGTAGTTACTAGTGATTGCTCAAATTTTTTACTGAGAAGAGTACCTTTCCCTGGTGAGCTGTCAGGCATAGGCTTTCCTGAAAAGAAATCAAGAAATACAGGCAAACTTTTCTCTGAAGCATCTGCAGATGCTGCGTGGGCTGCCTTTTTTAGCTGACACCGTAGCAGCACTGCTGCATCCTTGTACTGAAAAGCACTCTGAAAGCTGCATCAAAGGAGGCAGAAAGCAAACTTGGTCGGCTCATTTTTCGGAAGCTTAGGCTAAGCCCAGAAATACTGATCTTGATCATGAACAGGGAGGCGTTCTCGAGCTGGTTTGAGATACACATGATGCAAGACTGATTTTTCAATTGTTAAGTGTGCTACAGATTTTTTTGATTCTGCCTGCGAACCAATTTTGAGAGCGTACAGCTCCTTGGCTGCAGCCTGTCTGGCTCTTGGTCGTAGAAGACCAGCTCTCTAGTCTGTCAACAGGCAGTGAGCAGGTAAAATGGGTAGGGAACAGTTTTTAAGTAGGTGATAGACTACTGGTTAGCTACACTTACATGTAGGGAAGAAGAGGAGAAAATAATCCTTTGAACTCTTCCGTTACTGTTCAGGTAAGCTGGCAGCACAGGGTAGCGCAAAGGTCATTACAGGTGTAGAGGAGAGAGGAAGCAGGTTTCTGCTGTAGTACTGTGAGTTTCAAGAGATAATGGGGAATGCGTAGGGCTGTCAGTCCATACACAAATAAGATCAACTGCGTTGCCAAGATCAAGATCAGAAGTAGGACAACTGCTTGAAAAGAAAACTGTTTTGCAAGAGAGAAGAGTGAAATCTGTCAAGGCTCACCGGCAGTTGTGGACAAAACTTGTTAATTTTCTGTATTGAAGTGTATAATCTTTGTACTGTCGCACGTTGTAATCAAGTGAGTTTCATTTTTTAAGTAAGGTAGCAACCAGGGCTCATGTGTTTTTTAAAAAAAATTATTCAATGCTGTCTCTGGTGCCATGCAAAGCTTTCTGAGTGAACGACTGCTTTGCATGTACAGAAATAATACATTTGTTCTATACTGTGTGCCTTGTCACATAATTTCATGATCAATTTCTGGCTTGGTGTTGTAGTACCTCAGTGCTTTTGGTTTTGGATGTCACTGCACGTGTGCACGTGTGCCATCCCTGCTTCGGTTCTGCATCACCCATGTGTGGTGTGAGAATAGCTCTCTGACCCATGGGTGCTGTCTGCTGCCCTGTATGCTACTCAAACTCCTTACACCCAGTAGCAAATCCTTCCATGTTACACAGGTGTTAAGCTGGAACCACAGAAAAGGAGGGGAGTGTCTTGTGCATGCTCTGTACTTCATCCCTGCCCTGTAAAATTGTTGGGATAAGTTGCAGGTTTTTCCTCCCTGTATGCAATATGAGGCATGTCACAATAAAGAGAGCCTAGCCTTGTGCCTTCCTGAAGCTGTCGCAGTCTACAGAACCCTGTTATAGCTGTGTACAACAGAAGCAGAACAGATTGTGGTATATGAAGAGCTGGGGATGTGGGAAGAAGGCAAAATTAGTTTAATTGTGTGTGTCAAAATAAGCTATTTAAAAAAAATAAGTGTCTCATTTGGCTTTGTTTTAGACCACTAAAAATCTCTAAAATCTTCACGTACCACAAAGAATACAGGACCCTACTCTTGAGCTATTCTTCAGCAAACTGGTATGATATTATAAAAAAACCTCAAAGCCAACCAATGAGATTCATCTGTTTTGAAAAGATGCTGTTGCAAGCAGAAGGCAACTAAACGGTGACTTGGTATCAATAGGGCAGTTGAACAGATTGTGAAAATCCTTTACACGTCTTGGTTCATGCAAGGAGCTAACTTAAACTGGGCTGTGAAGACACTACACAACCAGAAGAGTTAGAGTGGGCTGTGATTTATGTTGTAATGAATTTGATGTCTCTGTCTTGCTGTACCCACTGCTTTAGAAGAAACTTGAGTGGTAGCAAATTCTAGTGCTAAAGAATTACTTAAGAAGACAGTGTACAAACAGAACACATATTCCAGTGCTCTGTTTTCCTGAATGTTGTTGCAGTGTTTTTCAAAATGAAAAAATTGAAACTTCAGTTGCTGAGGAGTTCAGTGCCTCTCAGGGTCTGGGGGTTTTTTGGTTGCTTCCAATGTCCCACTACATAAAACGTGCTCATCTTGCATGATTTTTGAAAAATGACGTTTTGGAGTGAAGAACATCAGGTTTTTAAAATAATTTTGTGCGTGTGTGTGTGTGTGTTACAGATACAAGTTGGCGATCAGAAGCAACATTTCAGTTCACAGTCGAACGTTTCAACAGATTGAGCGAGTCAGTTCTCAGTCCTCCCTGCTTTGTACGGAATTTGCCATGGAAGATCATGGTTATGCCACGACTCTACCCGGACAGACCACACCAAAAAAGCGTAGGATTCTTCCTTCAGTGCAATGCTGAATCTGATTCCACGTAAGATCCTTTTCACTATTGTACAAGTCTTCATTTGATACTAGTTAATCTGTTTTGCAAGAAATACAAACATCTAAAAAAATTATTTTATCTAGCTTTCTGCAAGAGGAAAGAATTCTTGCAAGGATTTGAGTCTCCCTTTCCCCCCCACCTTTCTGTATTCCAAAGCATAAGAGTAATCCTCTCTTTAGGAGGAGCTAAAAGTAGCTCGTGTAGCTGCAAGTTTGTGGTAGAATTTAGATATATTTCTTTTTGATTGCCGGGGAGAAGTCTTTGACTGACAGTTTTCTTGTCATGGGAAAAGTTCTGGGTTTATTTCAAATGGAAGCAGTACTGGAGCTTCTTTAACACGGCTGAGCTATAAATCCTGCCCTGTAAAGCACGTGAGCAGGTAACTGCTAGCAACTGAGGCAGAGTGGTGTATATGAGGTGTAGTCATCTCCTTAAATGGGGTTCATCACTCATCGACTGAGATGTATGTGTTCTTGGAGTCCTGCATGCAAATCAAAATTGGCTATCTTTGACCACTTTTGTAAATAATACAGAAAATGGAAAAGATAAATACAACTTTCTGGGGCATTACCGCAGCTTATCCAGCTAGAGTGTAGACCCCTCCTAGGTATCCTTTCTGATAGGGTAACTCCATTCAGTCTTGCATCAAATCTCATACAACTTGCAGTTCACTCAATAATAAGTTGTTCTTTTCTGTTATTTTTGTAATCGAAAAGGTGAGTGCGCAGTGCAGAAGGTGAAGGAAGTTGTAAGTGTATTAACTAGTCATGGGAGAAGTGGTTCACATGCAGATAGTCACAGAAAAAGGGTAATGGGATCTTTAAATTATCACCCAAGGTGCAGCTGGTGGAGCTAAGCAAGCAATAATACCACTGCACGAGGCAGTGACAAGACCTTGTCGAACTGATATTCAGTCTGATTGTCTTGCACAAGTGTGATGAATTTGAACAGGAACAGTCATAAAGAAGTACTGGTGAGAAAATTAGAGTGTTGGGTTGGGGAGTGTATCTGTGGGAGGAAGGTTAGAACCTCCTTCTTTTGTTAGCCAAAGGCCGAGTTACCACACTCCACAGACACCAAGACTACTTTGAGTTGGCCTATCCATCTGCATTGAAGTACATTAGAAACAGCTCACCTCGGAGAGCAGTTACCTTCTTAAACCACAGTTACCTGCAATTGCCTGACAGTACTTTCTTAACAACGCTCTTGCCCTAAGAAAATCTCCATTCCAGCTTCACATTAATAATGTAGAAGCCCCAGGGATTCATGTCCCCAATAACAACTAACCAAATCTTAACATCTAGTAAGGGAAAAAAAAATCCTATATGTGAAAGTAATGTACCAAAAATCCCGAACCAAAAAACCTGTTTTAATGACTATAAAAAGCTTGGGTTTGAATGAGTTTAAAATGTTTCTTTTGTATTTATAGGTCATGGTCTTGTCATGCACAAGCAGTTCTCAAGATAATAAACTACAAGGATGATGAAAAATCATTCAGTCGCCGTATTAGTCACTTGTTCTTTCATAAGGAAAATGACTGGGGCTTTTCCAACTTCATGGCCTGGAGTGTAAGTAATTGAACGTGTATTAATCTATTACCAGATAAAGACCAGTGTTGAATTTGTACTCCTGAATACTGAGATACCTATAGAAAAGGGTTTTTTTCCCCAAACTGTTATTTTTTTCTCTCACTGGTGCAGATTCTTTTTCAATTTCTTATCAATTCCTGTACTTAATTATTGTAGATTGCTTTTACTTATGTTGTGATTTAAATATTCCCTCATTAATATTTTCTGCATATCTGAATGCTTGTTTTTTGCTTTCACTGTGTGATAGTCAATGTCATTCTGAAGCAGAGCCTTTGATTACGAACTCTTGCTATCCACAGAAAATTGAAATGGTACTGCAAAATTTTAAAAGCCAGGAACAAGTTTCCTGTATTGAGACATTAAAAAAGAATATTAAGCTGAAAAACAGCTCAGTGTCCTTCAATTTTTCTTTTTCAGTTTATTATTATTGATAGCTCAGGCTTGGAAATTAGAAAGTGATGTCTAACTGGATGCTTCACTACAGTCATGTTGCAAACTGGAGTTCTCATGGTTGTGTGTCATTCCTATTTTACAGGAAGTTACTGATCCTGAAAAAGGCTTTATAGAAGAGGACAAAGTTACTTTTGAAGTCTATGTTCAAGCAGATGCTCCACATGGAGTGGCGTAAGTATCTTTGTTTAAAAGTAAAATTCTTAAGTCTAATATTTTTGTTGCTTGAGATTGTTCAATTGTTGTGTTATTAACATTAGTAGCTCTCATTAGACATTCTCACTTTGTCACCTTTAATTGATGGATTCTCACATGGCAATATTTTTCATTAGTCACATACAGATTTTTTGTATAGGTTAAATTTCCATTTGCATTAATCAGCATAATGTTGTGGAACTTTAACTTCTGTATGAATTGATTTGTGATTTAACATGTCTGCAAATCTAGCCTCAACATTTCTGATTTTACAGCTGATGAGGGTTTCAGACACAGTCAGGTGGCTCTATCTAGCTTGCCTTGGCTTACAGTTGTTTTAAACCGCCTCATCTGAGTCATTCTGCTTCATGTCACTTGTAAACAAAGTGGTTGTACTGAAATGCTGACTTGCCCTTAAAAGTACAGCTGTGGGTTCCAGCACACTTTCATAATACATATTTTTTTCTGCTGTATAGAACATCTTTAAAAAGAAAACTTAACAAAATCACAAAGTGCTTAATTACAAAGACTGTTGTTACTAGCAGGCAGTAGTGAAGTGTAGTTTATTTGAACCTTAAGTAACAATGAAGAGTGGCTGATATCTACCAGCAGTGATACCTTGGAACAAATACTTTGTATTATAGTTAATACAGAACTATCTTGTTTTTATCCACTAACTGTTTTCTAGGTGGGATTCAAAGAAGCACACAGGATATGTTGGCTTAAAGAACCAGGGAGCAACTTGTTACATGAACAGTTTGTTACAGACTTTATTTTTCACAAATCAGCTACGAAAGGTAATTAATATGTGAGAGAAAATGAGGTTGCTAATTGAAATATCCAATATGTTATATTTATAAATGCTTCAAAACAGAGCTGTATGTTCATTTTGCCTCCATCGTTTTAGAGAAGTCATGACTTACGTGGTGATAGACATCTTACTTGAGGCTGAGTGCAGGAAGCTTCCTTTTATAGTATGTTGAACATAAGCTTTTGGTTTTTTGTGAAAGCAGATAGAGTACCTGGTGAAGACCTGAGCTTAAGGGGTGTTTCTTAGGCTGTATTATGTGTTAATGTTGCTGTGAATTGTTGGGAGGGTGGGGGAGGGAAGGATGACTTTACATCTTGCAGATGGGAGATGGAAGTAATTTCCCTTTCTTGGAATAGTTAAAATAGAGAAGTCAATTATGACTTCTTGGCCCATAAACAATGTCAAAAGATAAACATGTACGACCTTTGTAGTTAATTTGTTCTGTCTTTTAATTTATATTATGCAGCTGAATTTTCTGTTATTATGGTTAGCATCTTTGCAGTGATGGAAAACATAATTTCAGTATTTTAAACAACGTAATTTTATGTTTGCTTCATTCGTGGGTTTGGTTTTTTTATTTACTGTGGATGTTATTTCTTTGCTGGAAGGAAGAACTGCTTTAAATATCAGCTTAATATCTCATCCAAACCCAGCACGAAACATACTAGATAATGTATCATTTTAAAATAGTGCAGTAGCCTTAATGGGTTCAAAACATAAATGATGACTTGATATTGGAGGTGGCTATCTGGAAGAGGGGATATACTTGGGAAAAAATGTAACTTGGCATGATTTAGTTTATTGGAGCGTCCTATTGATCCTAATTCATCCTTTTGCGCATTCCTGTATCTGTCTTAGTGAAAATGAACTATTCTGACTTATGCTTTCTCTTGTGTATACTAGTTGTTATATTTCCATCAAGCTTTCTTTTCTCCAAAATTTCCCTTTTTAAGGTACCTACTTTCCACTGTCTTAAATTTTTCACCATCTTATCATTATTTATATCACTGTGGCCTCTAAGTGTCCCAGTTGGTATTTCTTTTTTCTCTTTTGCAATGTGCTGCTTACTCTGAAGCGTTGCAAAAAATAGCACATCAAACTCCAGTAGACTCTAACTGAGATCTTACCAATGCCGTGTACAAGAAATAAATACTTGACTTGTTTTACATGATTCACCTGTTTCTCTTTTACAGGAGGTATAATTTACTCATTTGGTTTATCATTCATTATAATGCCTATTCTTTTTGCTCAGCACTCATAATGTTTGTGCATTTTATGTTTTTGGACAACTTCACTTTGCTCTTGAAAGAAAAATATGTTTTTATAATAGCTACATCTAATCCAATTGAGTAGTTCCTTTCAAGACTGTCTTGTAGTCAGTAAATCAATATGTACCACGAAGTAATCTTGTTCTGTGAAGAAGAAATTCTTTTTGTGATACAGATTTGTTTCAACTGAACTAATCTTTTCAGGCATTCCCCTGCACTTCTTCCCCACCCCTCAAATAAATATCAGCTTTTAGGGAGTGTTAATATCTGCATAGTGTCTGTATGAGAAACCTTGATTTACTAGCGGGTAACTGCAGTTTCCTTTATAGAAATGTTACTGGACACCAGCTGAAATGCCCGATTCTTTGCTCATTCTTTGGGTTTTCAGAGCCCCTACAAACAGAACAGACTACAGTGGTAGTTTTAGACAGTTTTAATACTCATATGCGACTATTACAGATAAGAAAGAATCAGTAGTTGTCTTATCTGGAAAAAAATTAATTTCTACAACATTTTTGTTTTCACTTTGAGCAAACGTGTTCCTCTTAAAACCAAGTAAAATAAAATGTGTAGCATTCTCAGTTTGCTTATCACCAATTCCATTATTTTTGTTAATCCTCCTTACGTAGAAGAAATAATTATTTCTATTGCTGTGATTTAGAGCTTTGTTAACAGAGAAGTTGCTGTCAGGAGCAGAGCTGGGAAGGCAATGGAAAATAGCGAAGGCAAGTACGTACCTATGGAAAGTCAGACTCTGGTGAAGCGTGGGTGAGGATTGATGGAGAGGTCCTTTCTTCTTTGCTCTGTTTCCAGACAACAGAGGGGAGGTTCTTGGGTATTTCAAATGAGACCTCCCTTTATTAGCAACGAGGTGGCTTCAGTGCTGGGGAATAAGGCAAAGGAACTTCTCTTCAGAGCATATCTTTGTCTGTGACTGGTAAACACATGCTTAATCTAGTCCACCTAGGCGAGGGACAGTGGTAACTTAGCATATGGGTGCAGGTTTGATCTTGGACCGTGTCGCACCAGTCTTCCGATGTCTGTCATTAGCACCTCCAGCCAGTCAGTACTTGTGGCTGCACCCAGTCCATTTTAAAACCCTTTGTTGGTTCCCTTGAAAAATTCCCTACAATTCATGAGAACATTACAGAATGTTTCTATAAAATCATAAATACTGGTCCAGTTCATTTCTCCCTGATCAGACTCTGCTCAAGTTATCCAATACATTTTACCTTACCTTGGAATTTCATACACAGTGTTTTCTTCTCTTCTTCAAGTAATTGTCTTAACTTTGAGCAGTGTGTTCATGCTTATCTGTAGCATTCTTTTACCATGTAAATATCTAAAATTTTTCTCATATCTCTGTGTCTGTTGCTTACAGCCATTGCCTGTACATGTCCCTGTCACTCTTTTGTGTTCATTTCCTGAGGGAACTTCTCAGATGTTAAATTAGAGATTCTGCTGTTTTCAGATGGATCAAAGTGCCTCACTCCCTGATCTTGAGGTCAAGCTTTCAGAGTTTGGGAGCGTAAGGCATAAAAATAAAGGTTTGTAGGGGGTTGTGTTTGAAAAATGGTTTGGTTTAGCTTGGAGAAACACTTAAGCTTTGAGAAACGGGCTTTGATACTACTTATATATACAAACAGAATGAAGAATAGCCAAAGAAAGGCTATGTGTTACATGTTTAGTTTGTAGTAACACATTTAGAATTTCAGAAGAAATAAAACTGGTGGTTTTATTCAATGGCAGCTGGAATGTAGCAATTATAAATAAATGATAAATGATTATTTTAATATTACTTAAGAGATACAGGAAAGGAATTAATTGTCCAGTTGGTATATGAGGAAACCAAATAGGAACTAAATGCAAATGATCTGATTTTGATTAATTATCAAGGTATTCTGAACTCCCATTTATACCTTTTTGATGGAAGAGTCAACCACTAGATTGACTTTTGGCCGGCCTGCAGTATCGTCTTGGTTTGTTATGAAGAATATTTAACATTTTAATATTTATTTTAAGAAAATGTTTCAGCATTGGCTATATTTGAATTTTTTCATTACTTGATTTTCATATCTTATTTCTATTTGTTTAACCATAGCAAGTAACTTACTATATATTTGTTTTTTTAAAAGCATATATAAGAAGTTAAAAACAATGAATAGGGGCTGATAATAGATTTGGAAGATTTGAGACTTGGTCATTCAACTATTTCCTGTTTCTACCTTTAGCCAGTGAAGACCAGCTCATTAAAGGGTTCATAAACCAGGGGCAGGGAGAGGTTAACTCTGCAGGATGCATACTTGTTTTTGAAGTTCATATTTTAAAGCAAAAAATAACATTTGCTTGTAAAATCAAAGGTATAATTTTAGCTATTCATATTTGAATTGGAGTTTGCCCAGATCAGCATGGTTAACTGTAACTCTGCATTTGCATAACAAAAATAGAGAAGCAATTGAAATTAATTTTCTTTATTAGCTTATTAGAATTTTTTTAAAATTGTGTCTTCTGATCTTAGGGAAGGAATTTTTTGTAGTCAGGATGGACCAGCTTTACAGTAGGATGTGTGGAGAGGTTGTGGCATCTCCATTCCTGGAGATGCTCAGAACTCAACTGGATATGACCCTGAGCAACTGGACTTAGCTTTGAAATTGGGGCCTCTATGAGAAGGAACATGAGTTCAGAACCTACAGAGTTCTCTTCCAGACTATATCACTATAAACTTTAAACTGTTAAAGAAGTGCTTAGCTCATTAGAAAAGTTGCTGGTGCAAGTGCATGAGAAAATACTATTTTTTTGTTCTCTTAATTTTTCCAGGCTAGCCAGGTAGTTAGCCTGATGGATTAGCAAAAATAATGGCATGAAGGATTATTGAGTTTCAACAGTTAAAACTTGTTGCTGATGATAAAATTGAAGATGCTATTTTCTTCAATTTATGAAATTTTAAAAAGCAGTTTAAGCAAATTTCAAAATTAAAGCAGAGCAAAGGAAGACCTCTGTTGCTATTAGGGTGGGTCTGTGCTGTTCTTAAAATTACCCTAACGAAGTAAGAGTTCTGTTGGCTGTCCTTCAACAAAAAGTTGATGATAAATTTCAGCTAATTTCTATTCATGTTTTCCCTTTTATATGCACAAGTACTACTATTAACAGTGTAGCTTGCAACTAAGTAGAAACATAAAATTTAGTCTCTTACTAGTGTTCAGTCATGATTCTGCTTTAGATCATCTCTGTTTACTGTTAAGTTTTGGAAATTAAATTTAAATTTAAATTAAATTTAAAATTTAAAAGATAAAAGTCACATGAACTATCATATTGCTTTACAGTTGCAGAATTAACTAGTGTTTTTCTGTCTGAATATAAGGAATTTGCTTTCTTTATGAAACTGATATTTCAGTAAAATAATTTCTTTTATTTCATCTTATTACCGTAGCTATTCTGCTGATAGTTTCTTAATCGGTTATTCTTCTGAGTATTTATGTCACTGTACTTTTGAAGAATTTTGTGGATACTCAGAATTGGATTAGGACACTGGCCTGCCAACTTCTTAAGAAATTTTTTGGCCTTTTTTCTTTCTTCCTTTCTTTTTTGTCATTCCCTTGTGTTCTTTTTGCGTCAGCTTTGTCTTTATCTAATGTCTGTCTCATCTGGTTCCCATCACCTCTGCACTGAGCTTTCTCATAACAATGAATTTGTTTCCGCAACAATTCAGCTATGTACTGGAAGTGCTAACCTTGCTCCGTATGTAGGGCACTGAGGTACGGGATGTGTTAGAGGTGCTGCACACCTGAAATCTAGGCTGGTGCAGAAACTGAGAGAGAACTACTGAGATCCAGTTCAGCGCTTCTCTCACAGAAATGTATAATTCCCTGTTGTTTTTGAGGCAAAAATTTAGGTGGCAATTTTTCTGTTTCTTAACAGCTTATTTTCTTATATGCTGCTTAATATTGGAGTCTTTATTTTTTTCATGTGTTGCTACCTAATCTCCTTCCAGAGTTGTCTATGATATTTTCTTTTTCCATTCATGTTTTCTATATGAGCAGCTCCCTGTAAAAACCTTTTCTTTGCTGTTGCTTTTCCCTGGATATATTGGTGTACACTTTTTAAAAAGCAAATCTCATTTCGGTGCCTATTGAACTCTTCTAATCCCTGTTTAGTCTATTTGTGTAATTTCTTTGTTCTCAATCCCAGATCAGTATAATCAGTGAATTGCATTGTTAAGCTGTTTGTTTGCTGGACAGCGATGATGTTAAGTAGGAGAGTGAATTGTCAGGGAATCTCAAAGCTTCCTCTGGCATGCTTCTCCTCCATGTGGACCGTTTCTGGTTTTGTTCACTTGTTGCCCTTTATGGTTTCATGTGGTTGTTTTTGTTGGTTTTGGTTTGGGGTTTTTTTCTGGGGGACAGGGTGTTTTTGTTGTTGTGGTATTGTTGTTGTTGTTGTTGTTTTGTTGTTGTTGGTTTTGGGGTTTTTTTTTGGTGGTGGTTGTTGTTATTTTTCCACTATAGGTGACAATATTGACTGGTAGCCAAGCTACAGCACAAAACTGAAGTTATTTTCAACAGGCACTAGTATTGATTAGTATATCTGGTCCTGCTGTGATGATTGCCTAGACATGCCAGGCGTGATAAGTTGTTTGAAGGTGTTAAATGCTTTAGTGCATTTACTTTTCTAGGGTGGAATAAGGAAACTGTTTAGATAAAATAACCATGAATGGAATCTGTTGTTCACATCTTTCTAACCACTGTACTCTAAGAAGAGTCATTCCAGACAATTAATGTTTTTACACTACGGTATGAGATTTTTTTTTCAGACTCTTTTGGAGTGATGATTAAATGGAGTTATGTGAAGGAAGTCACTGAAGAGGAAAAAATGCATTAAACAATATGAGCAATAAACTTTTCCTTAGATACTAATTGAACTAAATGCTTTTTCAGGCTGTGTACATGATGCCCACAGAAGGAGATGATTCATCCAAAAGTGTTCCTTTAGCATTGCAAAGAGTGTTTTATGAGCTACAACATAGTGACAAACCAGTTGGAACTAAAAAGTTAACAAAATCTTTTGGGTAAGTTTCAGAAATTTGGACTATTTATTGGGCTATTACAGGCTTCATAAAGCTTTTCTTTAAAAAGGTTTTATTTAAATCAGGCTATCTTTAGAGAGGTGCAGAGAAGTGTTAATATAGTATTATGTTAACTGCTAACTTTTCTCAGTTTACTTGGATAGATTTTTATTTATAGTCAGTACTGAAGGCAGCTGATCCAAAAGTCACATTTTTTGGGAGAGGGCAGTGGTACATGGTCAGACACAGCTGTTAGTAGTAGGGTTATAATCTACCTGTTACCTGAAAATTGTGTAATGCATTTGACTTGCGTAAAATTCAGGACAAAATATGTTGTTGAAACATTGCAGTTCGTGTATTGCTAATCTCTTTTAAAAAATTTAAATCTGTTTTAAATTTAGAGAAAGAGCAGTAATTTGCATTTCCATATTGTTAGTTCTGCTTTGATGACTGTTGTAACGTTTTCTTATGACATACCAAAGATGCATGTATTTTTGCCTATGCACAATTTAGAAGCATTTAATGCTGTATTCCATTTCATGATTTAAAGCTTAAGAGGAGTATCTGTTGCATGAAGTAAAGGTATCGGAGCACACACACAAAGTAACTTTTTGCATTTTCCTCATTCTAGCACCCTCTTTTCCTCCACAGAACACCTACAAAAAGGCTTGCTTTTTATTTTCATTTTTTGCCCAGTGTCCAGTTCACTGCCTGGTATTTTTACCAGTCTAGTGGTAGATCTTGTGAGATGGTGTTACAGGGTGTAATTTTAAATCTAGACATAGAATTATACAATATAGCTGCTTTGAGAGTGCTTGGGTTTTTTTGTTAGTTTTTTTTCCCCACACTAGCTTGGTGTTTCAGTTGAGTATAAGTTAGGACAGAAGATTAAGACTAGTATAAACTTCACAAGCCTTCTCTTTGCATGACATGTAAGCACGGAGTAGGATTTTATCAAAAACTGCTCTAAAAGATTGTATTTCTCGTTACTTTGTCACACTGTATTTGTAGACTAGTCTTTTGTAGTAATATTGACAAGTGTTTTAATTTAAAAACAGGTTAGGAAGTTTGTATCGTCTTTTTCACATACCTGTACTAGTGTCCATCCCACATCTTCTGCTAAAGCTTGCAGTAGTGCTCTGTCCTGACAAGACTCTTTGTAACCTTGCATCTTTGTAACCTTTCCTTTTCACTTTCTGGGGGGAATTTTAAAGTTAAATGGGTAACCTCCGTGTTGTATGTTTATCTGGTCATACCCTCTTCCTACTAGCACACTGTATATTTAGTTTATCAGTGCTCCTGCTGTCCTATTACACTGGAAAGACTTGCTGGTATTGTAAATATTTCATCTTGAGTTAAGATCCCAACTGTATCATCTCTAGTAGCATGAAGAGACCTTTCCCGAGGGGGTTGCAGATGCTTAAGTTTGCATCTGAGAGCAAGGTTTTAGAAATGTATTCCTGCTTGCCTTCATTCTTGGGAAGGAATTTTTGAATGTGTTTGAAGATTTGGTGTTCCCCCTGCCATTAAATCAGAGGGGGGTTTCCGGCCTTGTGAGACCTTACCTATATGCTGTGTAAAGTGTAACTTTTTACCAGCTATTGTGAGTTTCTAAGTTTGGCTTCTTTCAATAGAAAGTGATGCCATTGTCTGAAGGAGCCCTTTTTTATCCTAATATTAGTATGTAACCTTTTTCTTTGATTTTGTCCTTTAAGCTGGCTAGCGTTTAAAGCCTAGGGAGTCAGGAGGTTATTTTCCATTCTTAATTATCCAATAGGTCACTTCATTCAGCTTGTTTAAGCATGGACACCACCCCACCCCACCCCCAGTTGTTTTGGCACAGTTTTGGGAGTAGCGTGCTGCTGTGTGACACTGAGTCACTGAGAAGAGAGTGGGAGGGGAAGATGAAGTTACTATTGCTCCTCATCACCCCTGTGCTCGTGGCTCCAAGGGCCAGGGTTGAACTTCATGCTGAAGCTAGAGCCTGCAGTAAACAGAGCTTATTTCATACAGTTAGGAGTGATGACTGTTGCAAAAAGAGTTGTCAGAGACTTAAAAAGCATTCCTGAGTTTAAGAGTTCATAGGAGAAAGTATTTCATGCTGAAACTAAAACCACTTTATGCTTCTTTTTTATTTAAGGCCGTAGTGCTGAATACCCTTGTTGCAGTGTGCCGTGTTGGCTACGAGGCAGTTAGAGACTGTGCTCTTGCCCTTCCTTTCATATGAGTGTGTTTGCACATGGACAGTTCAGGAAGCTGGATGCCTCCTTGCCTCCCTGGAGTTACTGTGCGTCCAGGAGTAACTGTTTAGATGAGCACAAAGGAGCCAGTATTTCCTATGAACCCATTTGCTTCCTTTCACGTGCTGAAATAATCCCTGAACGCTCCTTGACTGCACCTGAAGGGCCCTCAGAAGAGAGGCAGCTAGAAGCATGCTGCGGAAACGATTCCGACAGCACTGAATTGCTCCCAGGCCTTTTCTTAAGAGTTTTTTGATGTGAACTGAGACTAGGTTGTAGACTGGAAGAATTCTTCTGCTAGCAACAGCCTGGCCCTGGCCTCCTTGGCTGCCTTGGGCTGCCTTCCCAGTCCCCGTCCCCAGATCCACGGAGAGAGAAGGCAGGTGGGCACAGAACAGCTGCCAGAATGTCCCACGAGTCCGCTGCCCCTTCTTCCTGCAGCGTAAATGCTACGCAACTAAAAAAACCTGTGTATCAGCCAGTACTAAATCTCAGAGTCTTTACATCTTGCTATGTATGAAATTCTTGATCTGCAAAGAAATCACAAAAATGTCTTTTGAACTGTAAGTTTTCTTCGTAGTATAGTAAATTTGTATTAATTTGCCTTACAAAGGTGGGAAACTTTAGACAGCTTCATGCAACATGATGTCCAGGAATTATGTCGAGTGGTATGTTTTTACTGTTTCTTACTGATCTGTGACACGTAGTAGTGTTGTCTCTTGATATTGTGTATATATAATATAATGTAGTAACTATCCTAGTTATACTGGCACAGATTAATTTAAATTAGGTCTCTAAGACACAGAGTATTTGCTTTGTTTTCTCTTTTTTAAGAATGGGATTGATTGTGATCTTTTGTGGGTGAGGAATTTGGGAAGGTTGAAAATAAATGGAACATATGCTAGTGGTCCTTATATAGCCATGGAGACAAATGCAGTTTTGAAAATGCAAATGCATTGTTCCATTTCTGAGGTTTCCAGACTCTAATGTAGCTGGAGTAGTCCTCAGTGCAGTTTTTAGGGGGAAGAAGAGGATTTAAAGGACTAGAAAGGAGATGCCAGTACGAATAGACTAACACTTCATTTTTATGCAAGTGACTTGGAGTTTAATCAGTGAAGTAGTCATCTGTGTGTGATGAATAAATTAAAAACTTGCAAGTTTATCCTATGTAAAAACTTAATTTTTCTTTCAGCTGCTTGATAATGTGGAAAATAAAATGAAAGGCACATGTGTAGAAGGAACTATTCCTAAGTTGTTCAGAGGGAAGATGGTGGTATGTATTTAATTTTTTTTTTTTAATAATTTAAATTAACTCTGTTACTTGTATACATTGAAATTCTGTGGTTTTTGGTTTTTGTTTACAGTCTTATATCCAATGCAAACACGTAGACTATCGATCTGAACGAATAGAAGATTATTATGACATCCAGCTAAGTATAAAGGGAAAGAAAAATAGTAAGTGATACATTGTGATATGCCCCAGTCAAATACTTCAGCATGTTGGACATCTTTAATGCCTGTTGATTTCCAACGGGTCTGTTGGTGGTCAGCACTTTGAAATATCCTTGCTTTAAGGCACCTAATTGAAAACATTTTCTGCAGAAGATGTTTTTGCTTAACGTTACCTTCTTTTCCTTCTCTAATTTCCCTTCCCTGCTCCTTCCTCCCCAATTCTCTCACTGATATCTTTTCACAGAACTGTGAATTTTAGGAGTTTTCCTGGTGTCATAAAAGTGCATACTATGCCATGGTGATAACAGTAGTGTTGTCACATTAGATTATAATTTATATATAAAGATGAACTTGGAGGAAATAGGGTCTTATTTAGACCTGACCATAGTAATAAGCAAATAAAAAGAATGAACTAATTGGAGCAGCATAACAGTGGTCCCTTATCATTGCTTTACCCAGTACTTGGCATAAAAGACATGAAAAAGGGCATGCAAGAGTCTAGCAAACAGAATCATCTAGTTTGATACTTAATAGTTGCAAAGTGAGAATAGGAGATTTGGCAGACAATTCTAACAATACGATTTCAAAATCTGTTGATATTCTTAGGTATGCCCCTACAATTTGGTGCATTTCTTGACATTCTTAAGCAATATACAACTTTTTTTTTTTAAAGACAGAAATATTCAAACAGAAACACTCATGTCTTAATATGTTATTTGATTAATACAATGTTAAGCCCCCAGGCTAGAGTAAACTTACATTTATTTTCCTCCTTCCCTACAATTCCCCAATCTTCTTTTCATTTAGTTTTTGAGTCCTTCATTGACTATGTTGCAGTGGAACAGTTGGATGGTGATAACAAGTACGATGCAGGAGAACATGGCTTGCAGGTATTTTTCTTTCTTTAAATTTGGTTTTAAATGTTATTTCTATGTCCTTGTTAAAATAACTAACAAAGCTATGGTAGCCAAAAAATCTTGCAATACCCATCCTAGGTTGTATCAAGTGATTTGGGTGATTTTTCTCCTTAGACAAGCTTTTACACAGCTCTTAATTGCTGTTACATTTCTTAAAATGGAGCTTGGTTTTTAAAACAATCTAATTAGCAATGAGTTTTACTTTTATACCTTTAAGTGTTTTAGTGACTAAAATGTTTAACTTCTCTACTAATCACAAGACTGAGAAGTTCTTCCTCTGACA
Organism: Aviceda cuculoides; assembly: GCA_035590195.1. Taxonomy (NCBI): domain Eukaryota; kingdom Metazoa; phylum Chordata; class Aves; order Accipitriformes; family Accipitridae; genus Aviceda; species Aviceda cuculoides. The sequence continues at coordinate 6,537,020 of JAVJGG010000061.1, read as the reverse complement.
GTAGTGTGTTCTTCTATGTGTCTAGTAAAAAAGCATAGCTCTAAAAGTAACTTTAGAGAGGTTG
>JAVJGG010000061.1:6511271-6536856 GCA_035590195.1 Aviceda cuculoides | reverse complement strand
ACTTTAGAGAGGTTGGTTTTGTATCATCACCAAGAATGCCAAATGAACCTGTGGAATTTTAAACATTTATGTGTGTGCATGTGTTTCTGAGCTTTTCAGCTGCACTTTGCTGCACTCGCTGTAGGAAGCTGAAATAATTTATAAAATACTTTGTTTTACTAAAGCTTACTTCTGCAGCCTCCAGTAATGTCAGTAATGTTCTACATATTCTTTAGCTGTTTTTAGGAAGGTACAGCATGGTAGCCAAATACTTGTTGGCCAGATACAATGAACATGAAATTATTAATTGATAAAAAATGAATTCTCGCCTCTGTATTCTCTTTTTAATTTTATTTATGCAGGTAACTTGCTCTTAATGCAGTGAGGTGTTTACATGTGCTTGTATGAATGGCCTAAATTTAAATGAACTGAGTTCTAGTAAGTGTTATTGGAGTAGCTCATGGGAAAGTGTTAAAATGAGTTAGCTTCCATTCAATTTTTGAACCATTCTAGGGTGCACATTGTGTTGTCAAGCCTATAAAATAAAAGTCCATAGGAAGAGTGTCTGCAGCAAACAAGCATGTCGAGTTGCTGGAAACCTTGCAATTTCAACCCTCTATTTTCTTCAAAATTTCTAGGAGGCAGAGAAAGGTGTGAAGTTCCTAACATTGCCACCAGTATTACACCTACAGCTCATGAGATTTATGTATGACCCTCAGACTGACCAAAACATCAAGATAAATGACAGGTAAGTTTGTTTGGTTGTTTTTTTTTTCTTTGTAGAATTTGGACCTGTGAATGTATTTTGTGAAAAATAGTTTGCCAAAATCCTGGATTTGATTCAACTCCAAGAGGAAGGTTTGTGCAGTCACACACATGTTGGAGGTCCCCAAGAGGTGCACTGATTGAATGTTAAGGTTCTGAATGACAAGTTGAATACTTAGTCATTTGTAGCTGTTGTTTTGAGTATGAAACAAGTGAATGCATCTTTTGTGCATTCACTTTGTGAACACTTTGTGGAACATTCTTTGTGCCACGTATGGAAGGTTGGTACATTGCCATAGACTGCCACAGGAGTAAGTAGGATGAGTAAGTAGTTCTCTGCTTTCCCTCCATCTATTTCCATGCCCACTCAGTGTAACTAGAGGCTGATAATTTCTCAAGGAGATATGTTGTTGGTAGTAAACTAAATCTGTATTGCAACAATTTCAGTCTCACCAGGAAGGTGAGACTGCAGCAGCTGAAAGACATTTCAAAGTAATGTTACAGTCCAGTGGTACCTGTGCTAGAAAAGCTGTATTTGTGTAGTAGAAAATAACAGGTTTTGAGCTTTTCCCTTGACACAGTGAATCCAAACCAGCACTATTTCAGTTAAAGTGCTCTTACCCTTGTTAGTGAGGGCATACTTTCTCAGAGGTGTTTATGAAGATTATTTTTATGCCATATTGAAACAGTATATAATCTGCCACTGTATGATATCTTGCATAATAGCATGTGTCTGTCTTAACTACAAATACAACTGTCTTAATTATTTTCAAAACTAGGTTTGAGTTTCCTGAACAGTTGCCACTAGATGAATTTTTACAAAAAACAGATCCTAAAGATCCTGCGAATTACATTCTTCATGCAGTTCTAGTACACAGTGGAGATAACCATGGCGGACATTACGTTGTTTACTTAAATCCAAAGGGGGATGGCAAAGTGAGTATTGAAAAGCACCTAAACATATTTGTGTTTTGCAAATATATACTTGCAGTTTTCATAATGGGCAAATCTTTGGAATTTTTCTTCCCTAATAGAAGAACTTGCTGGCACACTTACTTCATCACACAAGGATTTGACTTCTCCATGTAGTTCTTAGCTTGATATTCTTTCATTTGGCAACGATTCCAACGTATTTGGGAAACTTACTTTGTATTTACAAAAAGAAAAACCAGCAGCCCTTGCGTCTAGTTTTTGCTCTTTAGGGAGGAGCCTGCATTTGGAGGCATTAAAGAATCACTTGGCTTCTTAAGAGGAGCAGCTTCATCTTTTCTGTTGGCTTTTGGCAAAAGACTTTGAACTAAGGGAGTCCCTTCAATTGCGTATGCATACGTGTTGAAGTTCTACTGCAATCAGATTTTATCCAGCATTTTTTTTAGGCTGACTTTATGCTGAAGCAAATATGAACATTTCAAATGTTTCCATGACTCAGAAGTTCAATATCTTTGCATGTCCCACTGTTACAGGTTTAGGTGACTTGATCGGATCAGACATTTATAGGTCAGGTGTGTCTTCCCTGGAGTTGACTGGTTTTGTGTGTACATGACTGTTCACAGGAAAAGTAGTAGTCAGATTTTGCTGTGAATTTGTTGCTATTTGTCTTTCATTCTTACTTGGTTTTATTGTTTTAATTTAAAATTTGCTGTAAATTACTTTAAATGTACAAATAATTACTAGATATCTTGTGTATCACTGCTTTTTATTTTATTTTACAACAAATAAGGTCAATTTTCTGATTCATATCAAATAGATATTTGAGTAACAGTCTTAAGAAAAAGTTCTTTGAGTAATTACCGGGCTTCTGATATTCAGTGTGAAATGTTCAAATATTTCAATAAAGTTTTGGTATTTATGGTCTTCCTTAGACTAAGCGCAAGTAGCAGGTAGCACAGATTATACCGAACTAGATTTTTTTTTTTTTAAACTGATGCTGCTCGAAGAGCAATTTTAGCTACTTCAAAGAGCTGAAAGGCATGCCAGAAATAGGATTAATTTATCATTCAAGAATATGTTTTTGTGTGTAAAATTATATTTATATAAAATTTTCTCCCTAGTGGTGTAAATTTGATGACGATGTTGTATCAAGATGTACAAAGGAAGAAGCGATTGAACACAACTATGGAGGTCATGACGATGACTTATCTGTACGGCACTGTACGAATGCGTACATGTTGGTTTACATCAGGGAATCAAAATTAAGTATGTATACTCTGCCTGTGTTACAAGTTAGATTTACATACAGGGATTTAGGGCTGTAAATTACTTCTGAATTGTTGACAGTCTTCCTATACAAAGGGACTTTGTTAGTTAATAGTTGGAATTTATAGATTCCATGGGATCAACCAAGCCTTTCTCTCACTTTTGTAAAGTATGTGCTAACCCAGTGTCATCTCCTCCTAGCACAATAAGGCAAGACTGTCTATCTGCAAAGTGCTTCAGCCTTGGTTGTTTTATAGGATGGAAGAATTAGTGAACTAACTTCTGTGATGGAAACTAAATCCAATTTATTATAAATATATAGGTATATGTATACTAAAACCAAAAATTGAGTGTTGCAAATATTGTTTTTTAATCCTGAAATGAATATTTAATTCAGAAGTCTATGATACATATTTCATGGAAGTAGTGTGTTTTGGCTTGGGATAGGAAATACTTCTTTTGCCAGAACATGATGATATCAAACCGTGTTTTTAATTAAAAGATGAAAAAAGCCAGTTTTGACTTCAAATCAGAGGAAAGTCAAGTGTGTATGAAGAAAAAGCTGTTTGATGTAAATCTTGAAATGACATCACAAAATCTGCTTTGTAGGTGAAGTTTTGCAGCCTGTCACGGACCATGATATTCCTCAACAACTTGTAGAAAGGCTACAAGAAGAGAAAAGGATAGAAGCTCAGAAGAGGAAGGAGAGGCAGGAAGCTCACCTCTATATGCAAGTGCAGGTCAGCTTTTGAAACAGATCAAGTTGCAACTGCCTTACCATTAAAATTCAGAGAGTTGAGGCACCCAAGACAGCCCTTGATTTTCTTTTTTTTTTAAATTTGTGTTGGGAAGTAGTGGTTTGGAGTGAAATTATTATTTTAGTGCTTGTAAGTGTATTTACATACACAATGAATCCTAATGAAACAAACAGTACTGGATGTTATAGACATTTCTCTTTTCTCTAGAAGTTACATGCTTGCAAGTAGAAATAGTAAGTTCAGGTGAAAGGAAAAGGACCAGGTTATTTTGAATGGTTGCCCTGCCACCGCACTTTCATCTCCTTCAGGAATTATTTTCTAAAATTAGAATTTATCTAGCCATAGGCTGCAAGCCTGGACTATTGCCAAACAGAGCTCATCAAGTAGAAGCAGAAGGAGAGAGTGCTTATATTTGCAATTATCTTTTTGGAAAAGCCAGATGGACTAGATTGTTACGAATTGCCTTAAGGAACCCTGTTTATGGCTCTTTCCAGAGCCCATCTGGCACAAGAAAATAGAACCCGTTTTCCATTTGCCTCCATGTTTCCTTGCATCTTCTTTCTGGTGCTCATAAGTAGAGATGTCGGTGAAGTTTAGCTTATTCTACACTGCATTTACACTAGAGCTGTTTTCAGTGGAGGGACTAGCAGAGTTGCACCGTTTGTCTTTCTGTTAACAAAGAATGCATGGGAGCTGTGGGAGATCACAGGAAACATTTTAGGCCAGCCTCCTTGCATTACACCAGTAAAATAATTATGTAGCCTTTTTTTAAATGCCAAGATTGTTAGAGCACATGTTTCCAAGATTGGGATCTAAGTGCAACTGGTTTTTAATTGTTTGGGATTTGTAAGAATTAGTGTATTTTAATTACTTGCACTGATTTGACTATCAGTTACCATTTTTTAATTTCATTATAATCTGTATACTTGCGAATTTTCTTTGTGAGAACGCAAATAGTGTTAGCAGTGTGCCACTATCCAGAGAGCCAGTGTTGTTGCATAGTTAAGTGTCGTGAAAAGGTATTACGTTGTGCAGCTGAGTTAATACAAATAGTAACCTTTAAATGTGACTTTTCAGATAGTGGCAGAAGATCAGTTCTGTGGTCACCAAGGCAATGATATGTATGATGAAGAAAAAGTGAAATACACTGTTTTCAAAGTATTAAAAAACTCCACTCTTACAGAATTTGTTCAAAATCTCTCTCAAACAATGGTAAGTTTTCTCTAGCTGAATGTTTGTATGTATTTATTTTATTACATTACGGTTGCTTCATAGTCTTTATCTTCTTCTGGTATTGGCAGCAGTCATAATTTAGACCTTCTAAAACAGAAGGTCTATTTGGGATTAATAAAGGTATCTTTGCCTTTTTGTTTGTTTGTTTGTTTCCTGTCACAATTTTTATTTATTTTAGGGATTTCCCCAGGATCAAATCAGATTATGGCCAATGCAAGCTAGAAGTAATGGAACAAAAAGACCTGCAATGTTAGATAATGAAGCAGATGGCAATAAAACGGTAAGTATTCGATAGAGGACATTATTTCTGTACATCACCCATGATTTTTAGTTCTCCTTAAGAATCTGTAAATTTGGGACATCAGATTTTTCAAGGTTTTAATCTAACCTGTATCTGGTAAAGTTTGATACTTGAGAAGACTTGAGATTTAGTGGATTGATTTGGATAGGAGGGAGGAGTGTGGTGCATGATCTTATTTCCGTGAAAAAAAGCATGATCATGATTTTTATGGTATATTTCAAACAGAAATGTCTTTTTGAGTCCTCCATTATTTGGGCAAAAACTCTGGATTTAATGAAATGTGTTGCTTAAAATGTAAAACATTGTGTCTAAATACCACAGAAAACAGTGACTGGTTTCACCATCCTGTTACTTCTAAAGTGAAGTAATTTTCTTGCCATAATAAAGCAAGATGTAGGTATATTTTTAAAATGAAACAGAAATAGGTCTGTGTTAAATAAAAGCTATCATTTGTGCTTCATTAAAACTTTTTTTGGTGTTTTGTATCTGTCATTGTTTCTCCTAATAAACTTCCTGTCATTAACGCAACTAAAAAAACCCAAACCCAAAACCATCATTCTCCCACTCATAGAATGTCATAAAGTTCTTGTATCTGATGAAAATGCAGGTATCAGGTTATATATATTATATTCTCCAGAGACTTTTTTTCTTCTTCACATCTTTCCACATAGATGATTGAGCTCAGTGACAATGAAAATCCATGGACAATATTTTTGGAAACAGTAGATCCAGAGATGGCTGCTACTGGAGCAACATTACCCAAGTTTGATAAAGATCGTAAGCATATATGCTAAAACTTGAGTAAATAAAAAATACTTTATTTTGGGTATATTTCAGAAAACATTATGCGCTTCTTTTTTCAATGACGACACTGATGTACCCATTAAATGATAGTGCTGAATTTAGTTTCTTCTCATGCAGTTTTTTCTCTCATTTCTCTCCATGTGTAAAACATTTCACATTTTTCATGTTTTTAGAATCACTGAAAAAATTGATATATATACATATATAAAAATATATATATAGTTGATTATAAAAATTCAGCATTTAAGAATATTTTAAGGGCATTAATCAAATTAATAAACCAAAGACACATCTTTGTTACTATTTAAAGAAAAATATCTAGGATCACTCCCCCCTGCCTCCCCGACATACTCAAATAAACCTTACTTAAAATTAAATCTTGTTTCTTAATTTTTAGATGATGTAATGTTGTTTCTGAAGATGTATGATCCGAAGACTCGAAGTTTGAATTATTGTGGACATATCTACACACCAATATCCTGTAAAATACGTGAGTTCTGAATTTCAATTTCATTGTTATAATTGAAACTTTTTAAAGACAATAGATTGTATATATTTTTTTCTTTTAATATTAGTTTTATCACAGAAATAAAAGGCAGGCCACAGAAAGAAATTCTGATTTCTCCCAACACCTGATAGTTTTCTTCCCCACGTTGTGTCAGTGAAACTTTCTGCAATGCTGAGAGTGTTGCCTTAATACACTGTTGGCTGTCAGTTAATTTTTTTTGTTACAGGTTTGCTTTATTTGCTAGGTGTTGCTGAACATAAACAGCTGTTTCAGACTTGCTTGTAAAGCTTTGTGATTTGATACTGCTCTCCAGTTTGTTGTTTTCCTTCTATTTCAAGGGTTTTTTTATTAAATGTACTTCTGCAATAGCTTTTAAAATAACTCTTCTATAACTTTTCACTATGGTAGCCTAAGAGCAGCTGCTCAGACTAAATTGGGCATAAGCCTTGGTTTTCATATGGGTCCATTTAAAGAATTCAGCAAATGTCCACCGAGTAAAAATATTTCAATTTGTCATTTTGAATGTCTCAATTTGTTGACTTATGTACATGGTTTCTAAGTCTGTATTTTAGCTGTCTTCATTTCTTTTTTTCTTTTAAAGAGATTAAAATCTTTCTCTGGGGAAGGAACAGTGTTACTTCATCTCTCTGATCTTGGGTGGCCTTGCACATAATTTTGTTGTTGTTCAGATGAAGTGGAAGGAAACCTTAAAGTCTGTCACTGGGTTGAATGTCAATAAGGGAAGCTTTAATCTGGAAAGCTCTCTTTCTTAGGCATTTAAAAACTATTTATCCAGGGTAGAAAAATAGGTTATTTCCTTTTTGCAAAAGGTCTCAGTAGCAGTTAAAGTGCAACACATTTCACATTCCTTTCCTTTTCCAATAGGTGACTTGCTTCCAGTTATGTGTGAGAGAGCAGGATTTCCACAAGAAACTAACCTTATCCTCTATGAGGTTTGGATTGATAGAATTTTTGTAACATTTTTGTCTTTTACATGCTATAACTAGAGAAAAAGAATCTTTATCAGTTAAAAAAAGGCTGTTCATAACAATCGTAATTTCTAAATCATAAGCACTCTGTAACCTGTAGCTTTGAAGTCTACAGTGCTGCAACAGAATAGGAGCAGATAGTTAACTTCACAACAGATTTGAAATTAAACAGCTAAAGGTGTGAGGCTTTAAAATAAAAAAAAAATCTACATGAAGTCCTACATGAGCAGCGTTGCTGTGCTAAATCTGTGCATATCCTCTGAGTCGCAGTGTTAGGAGCTAATGCTGCTGACATGGTTGGTCATTGTATCTTCAGTGCCCCCCTTAGACAGCAGAGTAGAGAAAATGTTGCATCTTCTCCTTCCTTCCCTAAGTTAGAAATCAGCAAACAAAATACTCCAGTCTGCTAACACATTTCTGCCCAAATACAGAAATAGTAAATCTTTATAACTGCTGTATTTATTGAGTGCTGAAGATGCAGATCTTGCCAAGGCAAAGTCCTTGCTATAGTAAGAATTCCCCTGCCCTCCCCTGATTTTTGTTAGTAGCCATGCTGCTCTCTCTGGTGGTTCCAGGGGAGCACGCACACTTCCATCCGAAAAAGCAGAACTGTCAGGTACTCCTACTCTGTGCAAGTCAGGGTTGCAGTTTGATTGCGGTTTGTTTAGACAGGTCTTTTTAGCCCAAGAGGTCAACCTACAGGTATAAATACGTAATACGGATATAGATATTTTATAATATATGCATTTTTAACATGGCTTTTTTTTTTTTTTTTTTAAAAGACAAGTGAATTGCTCTACAAAAGTTCTGCACTTTTAAAATAAGCGAGCATAATCAGTGTTCTCCAAGCTTCCTGGAAGCTTCTTCAGTAGAAAATTAATCTCTGAATTTTGGAACATTTTCAGTGCGAACAAGATAATGCTGAATGATAAAATACTTTTGAAATTTAAGGTAACTTGAGTGAGACTGCAAAGGTAAAAATGAGCAGGTAGCTTTATCAATAGCAATTAGATGTATCTGGACCTTAGCTAAGATTACATTTAATTTGCATATATATGCCTCGATCTACTAGTTTCAGTTGAAAGAAGATGCAGGTTACCTTTTCTGATTATGTCTTTACTATTGTGACCTTTATTTTTTTCTTTTGCTGATTCTGTGATCAACAATTTTTGTTCTTTATTGCAGGAAGTTAAACCCAATTTAACAGAAAGGATTCAAGACTATGATGTATCTCTTGATAAAGCTCTTGATGAACTCATGGATGGTGACATCATAGTGTTTCAGAAGTATGTATTTCAAGTGGCCAGCTTATCATTGCAATTAAATCACCTGGTTCACTTTGCAAGTAGAAGTTCCCTTAACTTAGCATTTTTAACAAGAGCAAAGTATAATTTTCCAACAGTAGGCATGTTCTCATTTGTTTATTCAAAGGGGAAATGAAAAAATACTGGTGGTATTTTAATTATCACATGCAACATTATTTAAGGAAAAGAAGGTTTCATCCTAGTTTAGCAAACTAATAACCTGAAATAGGCCTTAATATTACCAAAGAGTGTGGTTCAGCAATGCACGTGAGTTCTGCAGCTTTTTACTTGGAGCCACTGTAACTTAGACACTGAAGAGCCTACCAACATTTCTGATCTCGGGCTCAGACCATTACCACTGTACAAGGCTCTTGGCTTAAAGCTCCTTTCAGCCTAGAACTAAACTAAACTGCTTTGCCTTTTTTTCCTTTTACTTATGCTCACAGTAAGTTCCTTATTGGTCTACGGTGATGAGGTGCTCCCAATTTGCCTGAGCATATGCGACTCATAGGTGTACTGGTGCTTCAACTGGAGTTTTCTCCAAGGCAGAAGGAGAACTCCTGCATCTTATATCCATTAAAGGGATCTTTCTTAAGCTTGTCAGGGCTATAAATCAGCATTTCTATGCTCTCACTCCTGATGGTCACACCCAACTGTGTTGCTCTGTTTCTCTCCATGGGCTGACAGTGGGTGGAAGCCAGCTAGTCTATCTTCAGCACTCTTACCCCAGATTATGTGAGATGAATGTATTTCTCATGTCATGCCTTGGAACTCGCATTCCCTGTTGACCCAGTTGGTGTTATGCACCTTTGGCTGGCTGCTGACTCCTGGGTAAGTGCACAGCTTGTACCCTGGTGCTATTTCTCCGCTGAGAAGATAGGGGTACCAGTCAGTAGTGACCCAAACCAGCGTCTGTGCCGACTGCTTTGCTTCTGTGGTTCGAGGATTGCTATTGTACATCTGGCCTCTGTGCCGAGCCATTAATACAGGAGCGTATGGAAAGCTGTGGCAGCGTTAGTACAGACGCACAATAGCGTGCCAGGGTGGGAGGGAGGGACAACTGCTGCCAGAATGCTGCTGCGAAACGACTGCATTCAGAGTATTGCCAGATTGCCAAATGAGTGAGCACAGCACGCGAGTGTGTTTGCCCTTGCACTGCACGGAAATACTCTGAGGTGTGGGTCACTACTGACTGTTTTAGTTCTACTGTGTACAAGTGGTGGATCTTTAAGAAGGTTTTTAAACTTTATTTCTGTATCTCTCAACTGTTGCTGACTTACTGTAGAACATGTTTTCAAAAGCCCTAACTGCTCGTCTGTGTAACAATGTGATATGTAATGGTATTGTCATTTGTTTGCTTTGTAGGGATGACCCAGAAAATGATAACAGTGAGCTACCAACAGCTAAAGAATACTTCCGAGACCTCTATCATCGCGTGGATGTCATTTTCTGTGATAAAACCATCCCCAACGACCCAGGCTTTGTTGTTACTTTATCCAATAGGATGAATTACTTTCAGGTATGTGTCCTGTCCGTTTCTCTGCTTTTGTTTCCGTGTTCTGAAAGTAACTGCTGTGCTAGTTCACAAGTGCATTATACGTACTTTTAGAAAAGAGTAGATCTGTTCTTGCACACTTTTTGTATTGTGGTAATGAAAAATTTAAGGAAGCCACTAATGCTTGTGAGAAGAAAATAATCTAAAAACCCCCAGTTTTATTAATAATGAGTTATTTGACAATAGGATTCTTTCTTGATAGGCCATTCTGCTCAGAGAAATTACATTCTAATGAAATTATGCGTTTGCTTTCTAAGTGACATGTAAAACTTGCTCAATTTATTTAGCTGTTAAAAGGAAAATACCTTGGGAATCTAGTGATTTTCTGCTTGTAATATCACCAACAATATTCATTTTGTAGACCAAACTTTATTGCTTTCTTCAAACAATGCTGTTTAATGCTCAGTGGCACTAACAGATCAAACCTGTTGTGTTCATAAAGGGTACCTGGGGGTGTCTAGGGGAGGAAAACTGGACAGTGAAACTTAAAAAAAGTAATAAAATATAATAAGGTTGGCGTGATCTATTAAGAGCCTGAGTAGTTTTGGCTTCCTACAGTTCGCCTGCAGTTGCTTTTGTCAGAAAAAACAGACAGTTTATTTTCTGTCACCAAAGGCAAGAACTTTGAGCACCTGCATACCCAGGGGAATTCATGGATGACTTTTGCTATCCTGTTCTCATCATCTGTTTTTCAGCAACTCACTTTCTCTTATTTCATTTTTACTTGGAATGTAAGTTTTTATAGGGGCTTTTTTTTTGATGAGGGAAAAATAGACAGGGAATCCCCATGCTTTCTGTGAGGCAGTGACATGAAATATACTGATGGGAATAATGTGGTGATATTACCCAGCAAACTAACTTCCTTGGAGTAAATTAAAGAACAGTGGGAATTTTCAAAGAGCAAGTCTTACTTATTTCTCCAATAATACTATAATTAAAAAACCCAAACAAACCACAACAAAAAAAAACCAAACAAAAAACAAACAAAAAAGCAAACAAAAAACCCCCACCCCAGAACAAAACAAAACCAAAAGAGGAGTAGAGCTATTGTGGATTTTGTGGCCTTTTGGTGACAGTGATTTATTGTAATAAAACAGTCTCTCTTCCCCCCAGCCCCGTGTATCTTATTCTTTGTCAACTGTTCAGAAGCTAAAGATGCTAGTTTATTTTGCCTTAGAAGTAGACATAGTGCGTCTCTCAGAATTTCAGGTAGCATAATGTTCTTGACAATGTAATGAATGACTGTATGGTTGTAGAGCAATGTCATAATTGTCTAAAATAATTCAGAACTTACAAAAAATTTATTTGCAGGTTGCAAAGACAGTTGCGCAAAGACTTAATACGGATCCAATGCTATTACAGTTTTTCAAGTCCCAAGGGTAAGATGAATATCCTTAGTGTTCTGTGTCTAAACTACTCTTTAAAATACTTCACCCAAATACTTTGCCTAAGTATAGATAGGTAGCAGTTACTTGGTGGCTTTTCCCAGGTTGTTAACTAATTCTTTACTGGTAAAATGTTAGCATTCTGGCACGCGCAGCAAGTTGCATAGGCAGTTTTAAGTATTGCAACAGCTGGCTCTAGAGCCTCGAAAGAATTGCACGTTTTAGAAGAGTTCTAGTAAGCGTCATTGAACAAAGATGCATTTTTAAAGGATCGTTGTTTAAATTTCCAAAATCATTAATTACTTCAAAGCCTTACTGTATGGGACAAATTATTAAGCTAATGCAAGTGCTGTTAAAGTGAATGCAGAGTTCTGGAATGGAGGAGAGCAGAAACAAGTGCACATAAAAGCAGAATTTTTGCTGATTTTTACAAGTTTAAATGCAGGAGTTACTTCGTTGATTTTTCCCCTGCCTCCCCCAAAGTCTGCAAATGAGGTTTAATGAAGATGACGATGATTTAACAAATTCACAGCTGCTAAAAGGGACATTTCTGGTTAAAGTGCTGTTCTCAGGCACAGTTGTCTAAAACTGGATTTGAATCTATATAAAACTATAGCAGAAAACAGCATATTAGTTATATGTAGGAATAATGCACACACACAAATTACACCATCTTTTTGTATTCATGTAAATGTAGGTTGCTCTTTATTAACCTGTAGGTATCTCCTTCATGATCAATGAGACTGTCATCATTTGAGTAGCTCTTTACAGTTTACAGTGCCGTGGTCACTCTGGAATTTGCTGCGTCATATGGCTCCACAAATTAACCTTTCACAATCCCAACCATGTACTGCTATACTAGTAGTTTCAGAGGAATATAGTTCTGCCACCCTGCAGCGTTAAAGTTGAGCTTGTAAACATCCAGGAGAGTGAACACGCACAGTGAATGGTATTTCTGTCCCATACACTCACCTGTCTTTAAAAATCACTAAAGCACTGAATATAATGCTGCTTAGGCTGTGCTAGCAATTATGTAAAACTGGAAGCTAGGACTTCGATTTACTGAGCAGTGATGGACTGTAAAGAGGTACTTATGTTTTTCTTTTTCCTTCTGTAGTTATAGGGATGGCCCTGGTAATCCTCTTAGACATAATTATGAAGGTACTTTAAGAGATCTTCTGCAGTTCTTCAAGCCTAGGCAACCTAAAAAACTTTACTATCAACAGGTAGGAGTCTCTTGTTTTTACTGGTGCAAATTTTAAAAAAATAATTCTGCCCCATACAAAGTATGCCTAAAGTGTTTTTCTTTTCTTCCTTAAGCTCAAAATGAAAATAACTGATTTTGAAAACAGAAGAAGTTTTAAATGCATATGGCTAAATAGCCAGTTTAGGGAAGAGGTGAGTGAGGCTGGCTGTTACACACTTGCTATCGTTTCTACGTCAAAGCTGGTATGGCTGTGATGATGGTTCACACTGTTGTCCCTCAATAACACAAAATTAGAACAAAGTTGTATCTTATGTAAAAACCCAACCAATCAACAACAACAACAAAACCCAAACCACCAAAAAAATTAAAATAATTGTTTCAGTTTTTACAAAAATTTTGAAGATAACATAGGTGTTCACTTTAGTAATTATTATCTTTTAAAAATGATTTTTTGATGAAGAGAAGAATCCAGTGTATTCTGTGCTTTAATAGGGTTTTTTACAGTTTCAGGTTTTCTAACAATTTTTCTGTTTCAAATTCCATAGGAAATAACAGTATATCCAGATAAGCATGGGTGTGTGCGAGACCTGTTAGAAGAATGTAAAAAAGTTGTAGAACTCTCTGAAAAAGGTTCAGGGAAATTAAGGTAAAGCTGGAAAATTTTGATTTCTTTTATGTGATCATGTGAATTTTATGCAGAAAAGCATCCATAGAATTTAAAATACTGTGGAAACCATTATTATCAAATGAAATCTGAGACTATGTTAGAAGTAAAGAGCTTCCAGAGTCACATTGTTAAGAGAGTTCTTATTAACTATGAATATAAATTTTATATAATTATTTGGTTTGTATTTCATAAAGTTACATCCTTGAGATGTGTAAGTTTCATAAATTGCATTTGTTAACTCTCAATTTAATAATTGTTTCCAATTTAAGCATTTCATGCTCTTCACTTCTCAGGAGTTAAAAAAAGTGAGGTCATCTAAAGAGAGTTTAAGAAACAATCTAAATTAAAAACCTTCATCTTGTAATTGCACGTACTGGCTTTTTTTGCCATGAGACAGAAGTAATTTAACCTCTTGTAACTTTACAGCTTAATCTTTACTAAAGACTGAATTTAAAGTTTTACAAATACAGTAGTAGCATCTGTTTACATCCTGACTACACTAATCCTTCTCAAAGTTAGAGAAAGAAATGTTGCACTGATTTAAAAAAAAAATAATTTTTTTAAAGTTTTTTTTTATGCTTTTCCTGTTTGTTTATTTTTAAGGCTGCTAGAAATTGTAAGTTACAAAATAATTGGTGTCCATCAGGAAGATGAGCTGTTAGAGTGTTTGTCACCTGCAACAAGTCGAACGTTTCGAATAGAGGTAAATGTTACTTTCTTAAAGAAACTTTAAAACTTGACTTTGAGAGAAGAAACTCTCAAGCGGTAATTCTCTTTTTCTGGATTCCAATTTTCAAATACTGTGATCTTTGCAGCAAGCTAGGTTAGATTATAATGTATATGTATTTTTAAAGATAATACTTCTAAAATTTTTCCTTTGTTCCATCTGCTTACTTATAATGATGTCATTCCTTAATTTTTTATGTACATTTATTGTAACAATACAGGAAGACTTGGCAATAGCTTCTCCATAGGACATTTGCTGCCTTAGCAATAATTGCAAGGTTTGTTTGAGGACTTGTGATATAAATGTTTATTCTTTGAACCCACTTTCATACTCTAAACTTAAGTATTCTAGAAGATTTTCTTTCCTCTTCTGTTAAGTTTGAGCTTCTTGAGCCAAATTTTGATACTTATGTGATTCTTTTTTTTTTTTTTTCTTCTAAACACTTCATCATTCAAATCTGGTAACTTGCCTCAAAGATCAAAAATTTAAAAAAAAGAAAGTTTCCATTGTAAACTATAATGAGGAGATGACAAGAGGTCTGTGATACTGCTATCACCTACTGTTACAGCTGATAGAAGATTTCATGTCCAAAAAGCCATTCGAGGAAGCTGGGAGAGTATTTAGTGAGTAGGGGAAGCTGAAATGCTGTCATGCCAGGGATGAGTGACTCTTGTAAAAAGACTCTGTCAAACAGCATGGTTGTTTTAATTGTTTTTAAGTAGATCTGGTTTACGTTAGTACATCAATTATGCTTTTAGTTACTTGATAAGTTACTTTTTTTGGAAGTTTTAGCTGATTGCAGTCATAATTTTATATCTGGATCTAGGAAATTCCTCTGGACCAGGTAGATATAGATAAGGAAAACGAGATGCTAATCACAGTGGCACATTTCCACAAAGAGGTTTTTGGGACATTTGGAATTCCATTCTTGCTGAGGATACACCAGGTACAGTATGCCTCTTTTTCTCCCCATGGGATTATATTGATGATGTTTTCTTAAAGCACTGTCAAATAAATTAAAATAAAAAGTATATAGGAAAATACTGCTCCTGTATAAAAGGTTCTGCCCCATATATGCCTTTTTATGGTTAAATCATTTAGCATCTCAGTTATCTTTTGCATATACAGATTTAGTGTTTCAGTGAGCCTCTGCAACATCTAGAAAGTAGGCATTCAGCATCAGCCAAGGACTTGAAACGCTATCAAAGCAATACTACCTCTTTCCCCAACCCCCTGCAGATGCCTGCCCTCCCAAAAAACCAACCAACTAGAATCCTGTTTCTGATACGCAGACTTGTTGGCAAAAGTGGCTAGGCCATGGTTACTTGGCTTATTACTGAGACACATGATTACAAAAAACAAGTTAGCTTTCTTCAACATTTGCTAAGATGACTGCATTTTATAACCTCTGTAATTTGATGTGCTTTATCTTCTAGGGCTGGAATTTAATACAAAAGTGAAAGCTAATTGTGAAAGCTTACTTAAAATTCTTAAGGTTTTATGTGGTGCTGCTCCAGTCACACCGATTCTTTTAATATCAAAGTATATTTCTGGGAGCAATTAGCAATTTGCCTCTAAACTTTTCCCAGTTTATGTATGTTAGTTTGTATAAAAATTACCTAATTTTCCAAAGGTTTTGGAATGAGAAGTATGTCTGCATCTCTGCATCCCATAGAACTTTACTATATTTCCATATTTTTGACCAATGTAGAGTAAAACCTGTGTGGTGATTTCTGGTGGAAACCATTTGCACTGCATTTCCCTGTCTATAACAGTTGATACATATTATTGATCTTTAAGTTAATGGTATCTATCACTTTTTGGGGCAGTTTACATACACAGCATGCAGAAACATGCTATAAAAAGTTACTAATTGAGGGGGAGCATCACAGGTGTAGAGGTTTTAAAAAGTAATATGCTTAGAAAGGATAAGTAAATTTTTTTTTCCAAATGCCCATTTTGCTCCTAATCTTCTAACTTTGTTTCTTAACTTTAACCTGACTTGCACATGTCACTAGCAGTTCTTGGTCGATTTATGGGACAGTTTGCATAATGATGAATCAGTAAGACAAAGTCGCTGAATTTATAGCAAGTTGTAGGTTGTCATTCCGTATGGTAGTGGGTAATGTTGATACTTGTGTAATTCTGTAAATAACTGAGATATTAAGGCAATGTATTTCAATGAAGCTTGAAGCAGGAAATACTAACAGCATCCTTTTTTTCCCTAGATTTTTTTGACATTAAAAATCTTGTTGTAATTATTAGGGTGAACACTTTAGAGAGGTTATGAAGCGGATTCAGACAATGCTGGACATACAAGAAAAAGAATTTGAAAAGGTAATGGCAAGTTGGGAGAGTTTTTATTGCTTGTTGTGGACCCCTAAATGAGTTTATTTTAAGAAGCTGGAACACCACAGATTTGGTATAAGTGTAGATTTTGACCAATAGAATAGTTGCTTGACTTAAATAATGCTTTTTCTGAGAATAATCAGGTAGGGTGTGTAAGAGTAGTATTTCTGTCCTCCATCAAAAGAGATATTTGGCAAAACTTTAAAGTAACCTAGAAAAGTTTACATGGTGCAGGACCTCTAGAGGCCACCCAGTTCAGGTTCCTGCTCAGAGCAGAATGAGTTTAAAGTTAGTCAGGTTGCTCAGGGTTTTACCTAGTTGCAATTTGAAAACTCCCAAGGATGGGAATTCTGCCACATTCTGGACACTGTATTTTAGAGTTTTACCACTACCATTGTGAAGAATACCACCCCACCCCCCCACCCCCCCTCCTCCGGCATGTAATCGGAATTTCTCATTTTGCAGCTTGTGGTGGTTTACCTCTTGTCCTTTTGCTGTGCAGCTCTTTGAGAAGAGTCTGCTTCTGTGCAACACCCTTCAGTTGGTGGAATACTAGATGCCGCTGTTAGCCTTTTCTTGTCTGGGCTGAACAAACCCATTTCCCTTAGCTTCTTGTGTGCCATGGGCTCCAGCCCCCGAACTGTCTCATTGCTGGACTTGCTGCAGTTTGCTGTTGCCATCTCTTTTTCCCTGGAGGGCCTGAACCTGGACGCAGTACTCCAGATGCAGGTTCATGATTTCCTGAGCATTCATTTTATCCCATTATCCAGGTTGCTGACGAAGATTTTAAACAGGATTTATCAATCCCTGAAGAATGCTGCTTATAACCAGCTGCAAGTTAGACTATGAAATTAGACTTGAAGGCTTTATTTTAATGCAGTATCTTACCAGTTTTGGGTGATTTTTTTTTTTTTCCTTTTCATAGTTTAAATTTGCAATTGTAATGATGGGCCGACACCAATATCTCAATGAAGATGAGTATGAAGTGAACTTGAAAGATTTTGAGCCCCAACCTGGTGAGTTGTTAAACAGCCTGACTATTCTTTTGACCTGCTGAAGTTGCTCTTCTAGTAGTTTTAATGTCATTATCCTTAACTGAGGATGCAGAAAGAGTTCTTCGTACATGAAATACATTATATGTAGTAACTAAACAAGTATTTATATACACTTGTGTGCACACTTAACAGTGGTAAGTGTATATATAGTTAGTCTGAGAGTATGTATTTTACAGGCATATAAATAACTAAATAATCTGTTTCCTTGTGAGTTAAAAGTTTGCATTTGAGTGAGCAAATGGGTCAAATATCAGTATAACATACTTTACAGAAGAGAGTTACAACTTCAGTTGCACCTTATCTGTATTGTCTGTCTGCTCCATTGTACGCTTGATTCTCATGTTGTTATTGGAGTATGTGCTTGTGTTATTCCTAAAAAGTACTAACACACATTCTCATAAGATTCTTATTTTAAGTGTGCTGCAAAGAGGTATTTGAATTCTCATATTCATTGAAGATAATTCTTGTTCATTCTTGGCATCTTCAATGAATCTGAAGAATCTAACAAGAATATTACGGATGTGAATAGGATGCTGTTTAGATTTTCTTTTCCTAAGAGATAATTCATCAAGCTACAAATACAGCTCTGTTCTGAATTTGTCTGCGGATGGTCTACCATATTGTTTACTTGACTAATATATAAAGCTCTATTCTGTGAGGAATGTACACATAGGAGAAACTAGGTTAATCCTTCAGGAGTTCCACCACAGTCATCTTTTGAGAGTTCCAGTTGGGAGTAGCACCTTTGAATCTGCAGTCAGGGCTGTGTTGAAAGCCTTGAATTCATCGGGGTTTTTTTCTCCTAGCTTAGCTGAGTGGTCCTTTTTGTGAGCTGCTCTGTCTGGTAGAAACGAGATTGAGGACAACCTGCTCTCTGCAGTTCTATTTTTCTGACAATTATGAGCTCTGGTTTTTGTCGGCAGGTTGTGCTAGGCCCAAACTTTCTCTGATTTTTTTTTTTTTCAAGCTGTGTTCTGGATTTATATAACAGTTGTAAAGATATCCTGTAACTGTCCATTTATTTCAAAACCCACAGTAATATTTTTCAGTACTTTGCAAGAACCTAGCAAAAATTCCTCTCACTGGTATGTTACACGGCCAGGTTTATGGCTCATGCCTGTGCATATGAGGGGACTTGCCAAAACTTTGAATGCCTGCATCTGCACAAGTCATCCATGAGCAGAGAAGTGTGTCACTGGAGGGACCTCTTTTTCTGCACTAGATGTGAGGGGTCTCTGGGTGATGAACTCGGAGGTGGGCATTTCTCCATGGACAGACAAACTCTCTCTTGTGTGCTCAGAACAGGCAGAGTCCTGATTTTATTCTGTGAGTCGTCTTTCTGGGGGTGGGAAGGGGAAGGCAATAGCCCGAAACAAACTGTCGGACTTTGAGCAAAGCAGAGCCAGTATTGCCAAAACAACGTGAAAGACTAGCCAGGTAACTAGGTCAAAAGTACAGAACAGGGCAGAAATTGGAAAAGGGAGAACTTGAACTGTTTGTAGGAGTTGTAGGGAATGTGAGATTAAAGGGTTTGAATTTGAGTTGACAGGAAGTTGCCACTTTGATATACACTTTGATAGAATTAATTTCCCTGCCACCCCCAAAATTCTACTATGGGCTGATAATATGACACTCTAAATGCCTTCTTAGATAAGTAGTATTTCAAGGTGTGGGGCTTAGGCGTTTCTACAAGTACCACATTTTAACACATGCTGGACTGATTGAACCAAAGGTTTGGCATTCTTTAATTTGAGTGATGTAGCTAGTGTCAATACTGTTCCCTCTGCTTTTACAAAGATGCACTCTAGCAGTGATTGTGCTGGTGCTAATGGTGTAGAACTTCATTTCTTTCTTTAAAAGATGTTCAAGTGATCTCGGCAAGATTGGCAGTTCTCTCTTTTACTTGACATTGATCATTATGTCAAACAAAAAGGCAAATAATTTTGATTGAAGAAAATATATCCAAAAATGCAGATGCAGGCAACCAAAAAGGTCAAGCGTTTTATGCTTTAGTGGTTGCAGTTGATGGCTCTGAATGTAGGCGTGTGCTTTTCTTGCTTGGGGGCTATTTAGTTTCTGCCTCTGTTGTTCACTTCAAAGAACATTTGATGCTCTGTATTGAGGCCATCTTAAAAGAGAATTTCTCTCATTCGCAAGAAGTATGTGGATTGTGGTTTTTCATGAAAACGACTGGTAGATAAAACATATTGGGTTGAACAAGTGAAAAAATCTGTATGTTTTCCTTACAATCTAAATATGACTAAAGTTTTTTTCTCAGAAAATAAGAGGAGGTCAGTTGCAAATAATCAGTTAATTCAGAAATCATGTATTTTACATGAATTTAACAAATATTCCCACTTAAACCAGGTGATAAGAATAACTTAATACAGCAGAAATGACTTAAAATATGGCAAATACTATAGGTTATCATATATAGATGATGATGCCTTCCTGTTTCAAACAGGCTCAGCACTTTGGTGAAAGCTGGTACTTTGGTGTGCCTGTGGCCATAAATTATAATGGTAGCTTTCTTGCTTTATCACACACTTCACTGCTGTAAACCCCTGTAAGTGACTGAAGAGGAAAAAACCAGCTACCTGATCCAGAAACAGCTGTAAAATGTATTACTGGAAGGAAAGCTGCCCTGTTGGCTGTCGACTGTAGGACTGTTCTGCGGTCCTCTTCCGTACCCTGTGATTCCTAGCAAACTGTGAACAGGGCACACAGGAGTAGTTTGTGTAAAGGAAACTTTCCAATTTAGTCTTAAAACCTCATTATTGTTTTTTCTCTCTTCTTTTCTAGGCAACATGTCTCATCCAAGGCCATGGCTAGGGCTTGACCATTTCAATAAAGCCCCAAAGAGAAGTCGCTACACTTACCTTGAAAAAGCTATTAAAATCCATAACTGACTTACTTAACCAGATTGTCAAGGCAAGGGACAAAAATAAGTGTGTGTGTGCACCTTTTTAACAACTGTAGAACTTTGGTACACGTGCACTATATCTGAAGTCTTCAGCAAGAGGATTTGCTGCTGATGTTAATTTTATTTTGTTGAGGCTGTTCAGTTTGGCTTCTCTGTATCTATTGACTGCCCTTTTTGAGCAAAATGAAGGTGTTTTTATAAAGCTTGGATGCCAATGAGAGTTATTTTATGGTAAACGTAATGCAAGGCAATTGTCAGCATAATGAGGGAAGAGTTTAGTAGAACAGTTGACATTGGCAAAATATTTGTCTGTAGTACGTTCATAGATGGCATAAGCTGGCTGGCTGCCCTTCCCGGTATGGTGTTAACCATCACTGCAGCTAGTAAGTCTTATGTTTAGACTCACATCAGATTTATTTCCTTCAGTTATACTTTAAATGACATTTTTGTGCATTTGTAAATGCAAAAAACTCACATCATCAATAAATAGCAATCTCTACTTCATTGTGTACATTGTTGGCACTTATTCGGGATTTTTGTCTCCTCCAGCTGCATAGAATCTTTTTTAATAAACTAGTTTTCGTTTAATTTAGTCACTACTTTGCATCCCGTTTTGCCAAGTGGATGCCCCAAGTCCTAAAAAGAGATATTTGGGTCTTTTTATTAAATTTTCAACCATTGATAAATACCATTGTGATTTATTATGCCATCTTCTGGCAAATAGAATGACATTCAAAAGTTGGCAAAAGCAAGTGAAAAGATTATAAATATCATTAATTTAGTTAACATGGGAAGAGATGGGGAAAACACAAGAAATAGCCTTTTAGCACAGAGGGCATGCTCACTAGTGTTTAGTAAGCTGTTGACTTTGTATAAAAAAGGAGGAAAAAAAAAAGAAAAAAGAAGAAAGAAAAAAGAAAAAATGAAATTGTATATTTAATGAATGAACATGTACAATTTAACACTTGGAGGTTAATTTTGTTGGGTGAGTCTGCAAGTGAATTTCACTGATGTTGATATTCATTGTGTGTAGTTTTATTTCAGTCCCCAAACTGCTTCCTTTTATTTTGGAGCTAATGCCAGCTGCGTGTCTAGTTTTGAGTGCAGTAAAGATAGAATCAGCAATTCACACTTAATTTTACATTTTTTTCCAGTATTTTATTTTGTTTCTGTAGCCGCAGTGTACAACAACTCTTCCTGTATATTGCCTTTTTTTGCTGGAAAATGTTGTATGTTGAATAAAATTTTCTATAAAATTTTTTTCGGTGAGTGATGACATGGACATTGAAGAAGATTTCTCCTCTCCTTGGAAATAGAGTTTTGGGAAGTGTTTTCATTTGTGAGGTTTCGCTAAAGGTGTGGGTTTTTTTCTTAAGTGTTGACAATTATATAACCCTCATATTGGTTGTTTTGGGGAAAATTTGTGGGGTTTTGTGTTTAATTGCTTTGAGTTTTGGAGGGGGGTTTTTTTGTTTGGTTTGTTTTTTTTTTTTTACCTCCTAGCTAGTCACATTTGAGCTTAACAAATAAAAGATTTTCCAGGAAGGAGCCATGTACAAATAAGACAAATGGAAAAATTATTTTACTAGTTTGTTTGTAAAGCTTGTAGTAGAGTCTTTGTGGTAGACTGGACTCTGCCTGCCTGTACAAAATGTTGTGGTCCAGATTCTCAAGTCTAATATTATAAATGGTGTAAAGTGAAATCTGGAGTCTCTAAAGGTAAGCTCTCTTAATAAGAGTAATAGATTCCCACTGTAATGTGTTCCCTGTATTCATAACCAAAACAGAAAGCTTAGAAGCTTTCCTTTCTCAGACCTATCAATAAACATGTATTAGGGGTTGTGTACATGTGATGGCCTTTATATGTTCTTCTGAGATGGATTCTGGTGATTATTGAAAACACCAGCAAGTATTTTTAAATAAAATATTAAGTTCTATTTCATTCATTTAGCTTTAAAATTAATTAATTGCTCATGTTTTAGGTATGTTTGGATTTCTTTTTAATTTATATTTTGCAGTGCTTTTAACAGCCTCTTATTTTGTCAAGGCAAACTAGTTGTTTACTTTTTTTTTGGTCATCCAAGTGCATAGGTTACAGGTAGAGGGAAGTGCTTAAATGGCATGCCTTCCGTGGATAAAGTTTTCCTTTGACTTGTATTTGCATTGAACTGGTGAGAATTACACCACCATCCAAATGGTGTTTGTACTAGTACTTGGGATCGTCTCCCCGGGCTTTCGGTAACTGTCAGGATTTGTATTCAAAATATTTCTGTGAAATCAGAGAATCTGGTCAGCAGTAGTAAACACTAATTAATATTTTGTGAAATTAATCTTATGGTAGACTGATACAAAATTGAGCTTGTATCTGAATGT
The DNA here is from genome assembly GCA_035590195.1 of Aviceda cuculoides. Lineage (NCBI taxonomy): Eukaryota > Metazoa > Chordata > Aves > Accipitriformes > Accipitridae > Aviceda > Aviceda cuculoides. The sequence continues at coordinate 6,513,778 of JAVJGG010000061.1, read as the reverse complement.
CACTAAGTTTTCGGATTAATTTATGGGATGTTGGCAGCTTTTAGGGAATATCTTAAGAAATCACAATACTTCAATATTTCAGAAGAAAATATTGCTAACAAAGTAAATTTTGGGTGCCTTTTGATTTTTAGATGACTAGTTTTTATCTGCTTCAGTATTTGTACTATTCCCATACTGATTTTGAAAAGATGATATATTAAGGCATTCTGTATGCAGTCTTAAATAACTGAAGTTTTTTTAATGAAATTTTGTTTTGGAGCACAAGTAACTTGTTACTCAAATGTGGAAACACATACCTATGAAGAGGAAGACAGGAGGTTTTCTCAGGTGCAGTATGTTAGTTTACTTCATTCTGAAAAATTTACAAGAGCAGTCTTCAAAATTGCCATGCTTTCCATTTCTTGTTCAGATTTTGGAATTACCTGGATAATAGACAGTGAATGCATTAAATTAAGTTAACGATAATATAAGCGTTAAGCAATAAGGATGGCGTTTCATGGTACACAGCATCAGAGCAACATGATGTTAATGGCCCACCTGAATTCTCCCTACGAAAACAGCAAGCATCGTTCCTGTAGATTTACATAGTGCCTTTTATCCTAACGGAGTCCAAAGCATTCTGTGAAATCTAAGCAAATCACACCAGTGACATAGTTGCCGACTAGAGTGACAGCCAGCAAAACCACCCTTACACGAGAAGGCTCGCTTAGCAACACCAGGACGAAGCCGTGCTGCCGCGAGACGCGTCGGAGGGATCGGCCGATGTCGTGCCGCAGGACGCGCGGAGCGTGCGGTGCCTCCGGCGTACTGGATCTACCTCAGCTGCTGCCCCCCGGAGCGGGCACGCCGGCATCCCGCCCTGGCGTCTCACCGGAGCTTGGACCGGCCTGTCCTGCGGGCTCTGTGCTTGGCCGCAGGCGTCGGTGCCCGCAGCAAAGCTATGCCGTGGTTTTGCTATTTAATAACCTTTGTGAGAAATCATTTTCTGTAGGAACTGTGTATACTGTAAATAAAATAGGCTAGGATAAACGCTGGATTGGTGTCTTGTCTGCTCATTTTAGAAGAGGTTGGGAGCAGAAGTTAATAGGCTGCTCAGAAGTTAGGGTGATTTTGCTTAGATTTTTGCAAAATTCAGCCACACTGTGTGTCGAGAATGATATTCTTAGTGTAGGGAGAGCTGGACAGAAGGTAAATGTGACTTCGGTGGCAATTTCCAGGTTTTGAACTCTTGTTTTTTCTCAGGGGAACTAAACAAGCATTTGGATATTGAGGTGAAGAGTGTTGGTGTTCGGTGTGAGAGCGATGTGGTGTCATTTTTTCTTGGTTTTTAAACTGGCCTGGCCTAGGGCTAGAAAAAGGGGAAAATACGTTCACGTGTGATATACTTGAATCTGCCTTCAAATCTGTGCTCAACTTAATTTCTGTCCCAGGTGATGTTGAAACTATCTGTGTACCAAACATGGCAGAAGTTAAATTTGGTAACCACCAGGCTGTAGCTGGAAGCCCTTTTTTTAATGAAATACTGGTTTAAACTATTGTGCCTCCAAATAATGGTGTAAAAATGTTCTGACTACCTCTGTTAAATGTCTCCTGCACATCGTAAATCATATATATAATTTCTTGGCTATGTATATATTCATGTGTTTCTGTTTTTTGCACCTTTGCTCCTAAATGTTACTGGCTTGATGTGTTACTTACCACTACTTAACAGCAAAGTTTGCTGTTTCACAGCCAGATTTTAAAATGAAGAAAAATCTTAACACTTTAAAAAAACGTGTGAAAGGGTACAAAACCTGTTGGGCTGACCTCTGCATGGCTGCTTGTTGATTTAAATCGTGGTGGTATTATTTCCCATCGGGTCAGAGTAGGTTGGGGAGTTACTGGCCTTGGTACCGAGCGAAAGCTGGGGCAGCTGCTCTTGGAATTGCCTCCGTTGCACCGCTCCCTGGGTTAAGGCTGGGAGGTGTTGGCTCTGGGCTTCGTGCAGGGCCACGGAGTCATCGTAAAAGCTCCTTTATAGAAATACCTCGCTTGAGAAATTGCACTACCAGGCCCGTACTCCTCTTAGAGGCAGTGAGAGTGTAAGTGTATAAAATTTAAAAATAATTCAAACACAGATGAGGGGCAGTTTGTCTCCAAGCTGCGTGCTTTGGCCAGCTGCTGTGCCAAGGCCCTGAGGAAAGCCCGCGGAAGGGTTTGCTGGGTGGGATCCTGCTGCCACAAGGTCCCATTTCAGGCTCGGTGATGCTCATCAGCGTCAGTTTGGGCCTTACAGCCGAAGATGTGTGGATGGCTAAATCCCGCTGTGCTTGCTCCGAAACCGGTGTCTGCTTGGCTGCTGGCAACAGTTTCCTTCAGCGGTCTCTCTTGGTTTTGCTGTTCTCATCTTCTTCAGTAGGGCAGCGTGCCTTCTCCGCAGCCCCCCCCGCCTCCTCGCAGCCGCCACCGCCCTTGCAGCAGTGCCCCCCCGCGGCGGGGCGCGCGCCTCCCGCCGCTGTGAGAGGCCG
>JAVJGG010000061.1:6459114-6501400 GCA_035590195.1 Aviceda cuculoides | reverse complement strand
CCGCAAGGAACTTTTCTCTGTAATAGGCTAATACAGGTGAACAGTCTTAAAAAAAAACATTCCGTAAAGGAATGACACTGCTTTTCAAAAATCCTGAAGAAGGCTGGCTGTACAACCCCAGCTTTAGTGACATTTTCACATAATTCGCATTACAATTCTGTGTAGACAGATATTGCATTAGACAGGCCTCAAAAAAAAAAAAAGATTGCTCTTACATACCCTTGAACAGTCTCATGAAAATGCTAGTGCTTTTAAGTGAAAAGGCATAAAGCAAAACCTAATATTATCATTGCTTTAATTCTCGGTCTTTGTTTCTTCCAGTCGGGGCTCTTAATAGAAACTAATGGTAACTACGTAATCAGGATATTTTCTTTTCTCAGTCAGCAGCAGAATTAGAGTCCTCAAAAGATAGCAGGCTGACATTTGATGTTTTTAATACCTAAAGCCAGCTTCAAAGAGAATGAGTCAGTGTCACAAACCTAAGAAATCAGTAGAGACAAATACTTTTTACCTGTAGTAGCTCTTTCCTCAGAATTAATTTTGATAGGAAACATTTTACAAATGTGGTATTTTTTCCTCCTTGTACCCTGCTTACCTTGCAAAAAAAAAAAAAAAAAAAAGGGTCATTTTTCTTGTCTACTGTTGTGGGCCCATAATATTTCAACTCTCACAAATTTCGAAAGGACCACTTGATCCTGTGACAGGTGATAAAATCAAAGGGACCAGTAAAGGACAACACTTTCTTGCTTTCTTTTCGAGAGTGGTTTCTCTTAATGTGATGTTCAGTGCTTGTGGACCACAGGTCCCTGGATTTCTGAGATCAGAGGTTGTCCTCAGTGTCAAAGATGTTTCTGTTCTCACATTTTCTGCAGTAACTGAACTCCCTAGATCTTGTCACTGTATTATCCCTGTTTTGCGAGATGGGGAACTGAAGTGCAGAGAGCCCGATGTTACAGGTAGCTTTTAGAAAAGAGTGAGTAGGAGCTGAGTCTCAGGCTCTGATCCTGCTCCCCAACACAGCCCGGGCGGTGGGATCTTTGTTGGCTGAGGTGGTGAATGTGCTGTAACAACTCAGTGATGCTGAGATTAAGACCTGCTCACCAGCCACCTCAATAGTCATTTTCTGGGTAACTGAATGTTGTTACACATTAAAGTAAATTAATTCATGATTGTTAAACAGCTATTAGAATGCTATCTGCAATAAGTAACAACTATTAAATCAAAAAATAGAGCTTTGACTCTCTGAAATGAAAATAAAAGGTCTTGTTTTGCCCTGAGCTGCTGTGTGGTTGTTCGTTACACAGAATATTCCATAGAAAGGACCTGGATTATAAAGATGCACTCATAACCTATTTGAATTAGGTAATACTGGAATGATTATTAAGTAACCATATCAAAGAAAACAAGTTGTATTTCAATACAATAGGCCAATGAAGTTTAAAAAAGATAAGTATGTGGAACACATTTAATTTTACCTCCTTGTTCAAGTTTAACTACTAAGAAAGTTATTTTGCCTAAACTCACATATTCATTTTAAGCCTTTCTGGACTAGGTTCCTTTAAATCTATTTACAAAGTTGCAAAAATGACTTGCTGAAGTCACTGTTGATCTGGAGGGAGATATGAATTAAACACCAAATTGTGAGGTTAAAAGGATTGACTGTAATGTGCTTTAAGGACTTAAAGCCCAGTGGAAGAGAAGACTGCGTATCTTCAAACCATCTTGTCTCACTCCTGACTGCAAAGTGCTCTGGGGACTGGGAAGGCCTCAGGCACTACCTTGGATGTTCGTGATGTCCTGTTTGAGGCACATTAACTTTCCCTGGTGATCCTATGCACCATGCAGTACCTCTGGAGCTACTGTCGGCATCCTGCCCACCCTGAAACTTGTGCATTGGTTGCTCTGACTGTGCCTCTTTGGGGGAAATCCTTCTAGGAGTGGATTTGAAGAATTTTAAGGTTTGCACCTTTGGCAGGGCTAGGAATATTACATACTTTGTAAAGTACTTTTCCAAAACAACAACCTAAAGCTACACAAGGACAAAGCCGTGTATGTGACTCTGGATTTGTGACTGCTGCTACAGTTCTCTCACTTTCAAATTCATTATTGCCAGCTGAGAAACTTTGTCACTGTTTCACATGTGTAGTGAACATGGGTCTTTATCTTGTAAGTGGATCTGTTCTTGCTCAATCCAGATCTTCACTGGGCTTGTTCATTGCCCATGTAATAAATCATCATTTGACAGTAAAAACATTTATGCCTCTAAGCATTCAGAATTCACCACTTTTGAAATAAGCCACCACCCTTGAAATCATGGGGACTGATAGGTCCTTTTTGTTTATCTCTTAGAAGCGTAGATAGAGTTGAAGAGAGAAACAGAGGAATTCAGTTGCTTCTAAACTTTCAATTTGAGGCAAAGCCTCAAATGATAACATTTATTGTCACATTCTTTCTCTCTCACACTAAGGCAGTCCATCTGGTGGGTTTCATAGAGTTTCAAATCTTAAGAGTTTCTTGGCTTCCTGGGATTTGTGTTTTCTTAAATGCTGTCAAGAACAGAGCCAAAAATCTGCATGGCATCCACTGTCTTACCAAAGCAGAAATAAGTAAAGGACACTTATACTGTGTGGTTTTGTCTTCCCAAAATTGATTTTATTTTTAAATCATATTTAGATCATTCCTTTTCTATTATGCTATATTTGACTGATGTCTGCCATAAATATCTCTTTTTGTTTTAGTAGGAGGCATAATATCCAAGAGAGGAGCGTGATATTTCAGAGGCAGTGAGTTGTTCTTATTTCCAGAAGTAACCATGCTAGGAAGTAATGCTCTGATTAGTTGAAGTGTCTGGCACTAGGGATTCAACCATAAAAAATGGCCAAGGAGGAATCAAGAGGCTCTGCAGGGACATTGGAGATGCAGGACATGTACATACTCCACAAATTTTGCAGTGAGTGTATTGAATTCAGTATTCAAAAAGGATGGCCGGCTCTTCTGAAAATAAATAGGAAGATATTGCCTAGGGTATCATGTGTTCTGGCCCATCAGCATGCAATATACAATGATTATTATTGTGCTTAATCAGATTTGATTATTTTTTTTTTAATATCTGGGATGGATTTCATATTCTTGGAATATTGTATCCAGAACCTTCTAAAATCTGATAGTCTAGAAATAAACTCTGAATTAAGACAATCGTGCACAGATATCTTGCAAAATGGTTATCGCTGAGCGGTCACTTGAAAATTATCCCTGTGTCCATGAAAGAGCTTCAGCCTTTTGAAACCTGTGATTTTAGAACCTGCAGAAAACTTTCCTCCCTTTCCTCTCACAGCTCTGGGGGAAGTACAGGGTTAAGCCCAGAACATAGATGAGTAAGAGGTGTATTGCATTATTTTGTGGAAACCTAAATAGGATAGGCTTATCTGAGAATTACATTGTTATACTTTAAAGGGAAAAGTTGCTTTTCTTTGAGTTTGAAAATCACTCAGAGACCTACCTTCCACGTGGCAAATAATTATCATTCTGTTTTTATATGCTTATGTTGGTTTCTTTTAAAATGCTTTGGCTTAATAGTACTGAACAAAATAAAGTTCAAAAGAAAATTCGGTAAGAGTAAATAAATGAGGCACTTCCCTGCTTGGAATATTTTTAGATAAGGTAATTTCACCACATTGAATCTCCAGTCATCAGGTATTTAAATAGCAGATACATGGAATGGATGAAAAGAATTTACTAGGAAATTCAAGTAGCCACTTCAGATGCACTTGACAGGTTTTTTATGCAGGTATTTCATTGTGGCTATGCACAGTTTTACATGGCAGATATTGCGCTCAAAGTTCGAGCGCTGTATTTGTCTCCTTGACCATACATAATACGGGGTCTAACTCTACAAAGAGATCAGTAAGTCCTCTCCAGAATGTCTCTTCTCTCTCTGGGATGTATGTTGTGCCTTACCCTTCAAGAGTTGGAAGAGGGTGAAATGGGTGGAGGAGAGAGTCCATAAAGAGATGAAGTCCCCATCTTATTAGGGAAGCAAAATGAGTTCCCGACAGTTTGCAAAAGGTCTGCTTTTATGGAAGAACTTCTAGAAAACTCTGCTAAACACGCAGCTCTTGGAGGCTCTTTTCCTCTTCTTGGCTACTTATACATAAGGAAGAGTTGGATCATTGCATTCTGAACACATACTGCCCTGCTAGAATAAGCACCTTACATGCTACGCTACCAGAAATCAGTCCAGAGTTTAGCTTACATACATGGCATACTATGCATTCTATGGAAAAATGTTTATTTCTTTTATTTTTCCTTTTCAGAAAAATTAAAAAGACAACTGAGGGCAGGAGTGAAATAAATATTGTCAGTACACAACCACAAGCATGTGAATGCAGAGGCGGCGGTTCAAGGAACGTGAGCTAATGATTTGTGATCTCGGTTGCTACCATTAATTCACCTTTTGATGGTTGCTGAATTTAGAAGTCCATTACCGTCTTGGCCTGTGGTCCATAACTGCAGAAACCCTGTTTACCAACTAGTGTAAGAGAGAACAAGTAGAGAAAGAGATGTTATTTTCAAACTGCTGAGAGGTTATTATACAATCAATGGAGAGTGAAATGCCTACATTAGAAACTGTATAAAAGCACTTGACAACATCCTTTTACTCAGTTTCAGTAAAGTGTATTAATATGATTATTATACAACTTGCATTCTAAAGCATGATGCCATTATTTAATGTGTAAGAGCAAGGTCTTACTGAAAAATACTGATGAAAAAGCTGTGTTGGCAGTTCCTGCCATCCAGTTTCCATCTACCTCCAAATATGAATACCTTTGTGGGATACTTGACATTATTTCATGTCTGGCCATGCCACTGATGCGCAGGTGTTTCATGAAACAAAGTAGAGCAATTCATACTTTCCTTATTGATTGTCCCTTTGTCAGAAGATTCAGCAGCAGAATCAAGTCAAGTCTTCTCAGCTATGTAGGCAAAACTTAATTTTATTGCCTCACAGACGAAGACAGAAATAAGCTGATTTGCCTTCACTGTTGGGTTGGCATTACAGGATCCTATCGTGATAAATAAATTTCAGAGATGATACCAAGACTGGGTGAGATCACTAGCTTTTGTGGGGTACGAGTTCAATGGAGGCTGAGAGATATTGCAGGGTGTCATGGTTTTGGCTGGGATGGAGTTAATTTTCTTTCTAGTAGCTGGTATACTGTTACGTTTTGGGTTCAGTATGAGAAGAATGTTGGTAACACACTGATGTTTTCAGCTGTTGCTCAGTAGTGTTTAGACTAAGTCAAGGACTTTTCAGCTTCTCATGCCCAGCCAGCAAGAAGGCTGGAGGGGCACGAGAAGTTGGGAGGGGACACAGCCAGGGCACCTGACCCAAACTGGCCAAAGAGATGTTTCATACCATGTGACATCATGCCCAGTATATAAACTGGGGGGAGTTGGCCTGGGGTGGGGCTCGGGAACTAGCTGGGCACTGGTTGGTGAGTAATTGCATTGTGCATCACTTGTTTTGTATATTCCAATCCTTTTATTATTATTATTGTAACTTTATTATTGTTGTTGTTATCATCATTATTAGTTTCTTCCTTTCTGTTCTACTAAACTGTTCTTATTTCAACCCATGAGTTTTACCTTTTTTTTCCTTTACTGATTCTCTCCCCCACTCCACTGGGTTGGAGGGGGAGAGAGAGTGAGTGGCTGCATGGTGCTTAGTTACCAGCTGGGGTTAAACCACTACAGCAGGGAGCCAAGGCTGGCTATCATCAGCCTGATGAGCCTCTGTGGCTCAGTCAGGTTTTGTATCTAAAGGTACAGACATGGCTGGTCCTCAGCATGCTGCTGCAAAGGAGGTTGTTATCTTCACTTCAGAGCTCAGGAAATGAGGACACTGAGTGAGGTCTCAGGGTCACAAGCACAAGCTTGCGTACAGCATAGTGAGATATACTATAAATTAGGTTGAGAAATATGGTGGAGGGAAGAAGAAAAACAGAAATGCAATTGTTTAATGGGCCAGTGATGTATAAGCGCATATATATATATATATATATGAACTTTCTCCTTTAAAATTTAGGTCTGTCATCCCATCTCCTGTCTTTAAGTGTGTGTGTGTAAAAATGTTCCCTTTTGTTTGATTTTAATGGAATGTGCATTTCTGCACCTCTGAGTGCTCTGTCACTTAGCAAAGGCTGAATATACGTTTCATCAAGCCATCTTTGTTGGAGTTATGAAGCCAGTTGCTAACCTTTCATGCAGGTGGAATGTAGTTTTAAAACTTTGCTGTGGTAGAAAAGCCTATTGTGGGTGCAGACACTTGTGTCGGGAGCAGTTGTGGTGCCGAAGCCTGGGAAGTAGGATGCAGGTGGGAAATTGTGGGACAGGTTAGGACAGGAGGAGGCTTTAGTGGAAATCAAGAGCATTTCTTTGTTGCTCAACAGAAAGTGAGAATTCTCTTCACCCTTGTGTCAAATATAGAGGATTTTCTGTTTCCTAAAGTGTTTCAGTAAATTGTGTATCTGTCGGTCATTAATTGATATTGATGCAGGTTCCTAATGATGTCTCAGTCACAAACCTTTTGTTTAATTGATTTCTGAGAGATCCAATTGAAATATACTCAGGTTGTTAGACTAGGATGCTTAAAAAAATGCATAGGGGGTGTCAGGCACTGAGACTGGGAGATGGCCTGTGCATTGGGATAGGCAGAAAATAGAGTGAGGCCTAGCAAAAAGGGAGTCTGGGGACTGTGAGTGCCTCATGGTACTGGTGTGAGGATCAAGTTATCTGTGAGTGGTTTCTGACTGCACCCTGCCATCTGCATCTTGCTGTAATATTGGCAGATGAAATATCCTCAGAGGATTATTTTTTCCTTTGCCAATAATTATATGCCTCATAAATTTCCATGGTTATAGATCTCTAATGTGAACTGTTTTTCCCTATTGGAAATGTTGATTAGGGAGGCAACATAGTGAACTTATTGTTCTGAGTAACACTTGAGCCACACAAATATTTCAGGGGATTTCAGTAGCTTTAAAAGGCTCAAAATTGCACATGAACAAACTTACCCATAATTGTGGCTGAAGTTTTGTGATGTGAGGGGAGGCTGAAAGAGGGAGAACTTTTCACAAGCGCCTAGGGGTTTACATATGTATAACTATAACAGTATGACACTGTGTAAGCACATTTGCCTTGCAGATGAGCCTTAAGATGCTTAAACACAAGACACGTGCGATATTTCTCATGTTTTGTATACTTATTTTCTGCCAAAAATGAAATAAATCCTGGAATAAATTCACATGGGATGTGCCAGCATGAAAGTAATGGCAGAGGGAGAGCTTCAGGCTTGCAGAAGCACTGAAAGAAGAGCTGAGTTGCAGAGCTTGAGAGCAAGCACTGGAAGGGACAGCTCGTTCCCTGTTCAGCCATATATTGTCCTTCATCTGGGAAATAAGTAAGCTTACTGTGATTAAGTGTATTTAGCAAGAATAGGATGAGGTGTATTAAATCTTGCCTCTGCTATCCAAGAACAGAGTTCCCAGCCTTTGCTAATGGAGGCATGATGAAGGGAGCAGGAGTCTGGAGTGGTCAGTACAACGGGTCTGTGCTGGAGACCATAAAACATTGAATAGTATCTGGTTTCTGGCCAAAACTAGCTAACTTGTTGACAAGCTAACTCTCTAGAAATATTTGATGCTAGTAAGGCTTATTGTCTAAGAAAGAGTAATGGCAGCCATTCAAGTGAGAGATCAAGGGAGTGATTTAGAAATACTAAAATGTGTTTTAAAAAGGCATAAGGTTTTTCTTTTGTGCTTAGAAATTTAAAAGTGGGGAGGGGGAACACCAGAAAGAAGCTTGTAGCTCCTCTTGCTCTCTATCTCTATCCCATTTATGTCACTTCTGGTGGAAAATTTAAGGTTCGATTTGCGAATAAGCCTGCACCCTTCCATGTGTGCTCCTCTGAGCTAATGCTTCTTTCCCATTTGGTCCCTTGCATATCATGCCCTTCCCTTTCCTTTTCTTACCTCATCTGCTATGCTCTGTCTCTTGCTCTCACTGTCCTTTCTTAATTTCTCTGTAAAAGGGGCCACTCCTCACTGTCCACTAAAAGGAGGTGGTTTTTTTTCGCTTGACAGTTAAGCTGTGGGACTCCTTGCCACAGGATACTGTGGGTGCTAAAAGATGATATGAATTTAGGAAGGGCATGAAAAAACCCTCATAGGTTATTCAGTGCCACTGTGCAACCTTTAGTTTGGCATTTATTGAAACTGTACATCCAGGATGCTGGAAAGATGTTGAGGGTAAGCACCACTGTGTACTCGCCTTATACTTAACTCTGACCAAGGCAGTCACACCTGGCTATCAGTGTCAGACTGAGTAAAGTCATCCTCGTGTTCCTCCATTTCACTGCAAAAGGCCTTTTGTCCCTGTCCCTTTACTACAGCCCATCTGGGACATATGAAGACTAACTTGTATCTGGGGAAAGCAACACTTGCTACTGGACGTGAGGTGGTGTGTACTTGGCTCCAGGGAATGAGCACTTGGAGCAGGGCTTGGGAGTTGGCATATGTGCTTCTGCTCCCGGCTCTGGTAGTGCAGGTATTGCTGGAGGTGATTTTGCAAATAGCTGGACAGTGCTGCGACATTGTGACACTGTGCTGCTACAGAAACAGCTGGGTTTGTAGACTGGCAGTTCATGCGGAAAGCAGTTGGCAGACTGAAAGCAAGGCAAGACGCCGGGCATCACACCCTGGGCTTGTGCTGGTTCAGCATGGAGATCTTGCTCGTCCAGGAGTGATGATTCACAACCTGCCTGCAGCTGTGCCTTGGACTGGCTCCGGTCTGGGCTGTTAGCTGCCCCAGCAGCACATGGGTGGCTGTGACAGCTTGTCCCTACTGTGGTGGCTCCCGCCTGGTCCCACCGTGTTCGGTTGGCGAGAGGCTGCTGCGTCCTGCCCAGGTGCAGGCAATCGATGCAGGGGCTGATGTGCAGGTCTGTCTCCCAGACTTACTACAAATGTGGTGCTCTGTAACCTGCAGATTTGCATGAGCAAGGAAATGAAGCTGTATGCATGCTCGTTAGACGTATTGCGGGCTTACATTTCGGGTAAGGTTACACCTCTACTATACAGTGCATCTTGGTGCTGGAGATGCCTGCGCTCGCCCCACTGGAGTGGGTTTCAGCGCACAGGACAGGCTAATGCCGTGCAGATGGCAGCTCCAGTGCACAGCACAGCTCAGTCCCTTCCAGCCTTTAGCCTTGGCAATGCTATGGACCCACTCTTCGCAACACCGCAGACTTTTTCCCCCTGCTGATCAGGCAGGGTTTCCCAGAGCTCCTGCGACAGCACTTTTCCCTTGCTGTTTCCATGCCCTTCTCATACTGTTCTCATGGCCTTGTGCCTGCAGCCATGATAGCATGGGCATGGTGGGTGCTCATGAGAATCCCCACTCTTCCTGCTGTCCCTGCCTTTTTGTGGACTTGGTTTGTACTCGAGATAACCAAAGCAAAGTGAATGGCATTGCAGGTGACAGTCATTTAAATACTTGATGACATTAGCCAATAATACATGTGCACAAGAACTTAAGTCACTCGGCAACACTTGCACCTGATTAACAGGAACTAATTATCGCTCATCTTCATCCTTGCTTGGGAATTGCTCCCAGAGGAGGATGCTTGCCTGGGACCTGTCATTGCTTGTCCAGGCTCTCCATGAGCTGGGGAGAGTTTTCCATCTCTCTTAATCTGATCTTTAAACAAAAAGAGTTAGATAAGTGAGATTCTGTAAGCAGGCTGAAGTCCTGGACTTGTGCTGTGAGAGAGTGTGAGGGGAGGTGTGCAGGGCTCAGGACAGCTGTGTGCTGTTTGCAGCTTGGCGACTGCTGCCCTGCATTATCCCGAGGAAGTTACCTTACCGCTGGGTGCTGTTGTGTTCTGCTCCCACTGAAATACTTTTTGACAAGATTTAGGATGAAATATGGTCCTGCTCACATTACTATGCATACTCTCCCTTTAGGCAAATCTAGTGAGCACTATCACCTGTGGCAGCCGACACACTGCAGCTGGTTATGGCCTCCTGTGTTTGCTTACAGGTGAAGAACCTTGGTTAACTCTGTTCTGTGCAATTGGGAGCAAGAAGTTTATGCCGTGTCAAATGGCAAATACTGGATTTCCAGTGAGAGAGGATCTTGATTCCTCTGTATCTTTGATAGAATGAGCTACAGGGTATCACCATATATCCTTCAGTATAACCGTAAACCAGTTGAAACATCTACCTAATCTAACTATTCACTCTGTTCCTTAACCTAAATGCATTTTTTTTTTAAGTGCATCTGGCAGCTTACATGAACAGTGGAAAATACAGGACTGTAAGAAGTCCTCATCTTTATCAATATACTATATAGGCCACGGGTGGCTTAGTTCCCCTCCCACCCCTTTCTGTGGTCTCTGCTGTGCAGGGCTTGTCTGCTGCTCGGGCAGCATTGCTGTCAGACACAGCAGACTGCTCACTAGAGGAGCAGAAGGGCAGCCAAAGTGTTTGGGGAAAAGGTGTTCAAGGCTGAGACTGCTTGGAAATAGCTGTTGCTGCTTAAACTCAACCCTGTTTTAATCCAAATTAATTTGTATGCACAGGCAGGCAATAGGAATTTTCCTTGTTGTATTTTGCTTACCTTATAATTAGGCTTTTACTGGACGTGGGGATGGTTGGGCAATGTCCTGGTCTCCATTAACTGCCAAATCACTAACTACAGTATGTGGGCACTCCTCTGCAGCCTCTAAGAGTGTAATGTTTACACTGTAATCCTTTGTGTTGACATGTCACATGCATGTTGCAACTCCTCTGAGTTTCAGTGTTAATTGAAATAGCAGTATTAATTGCAGAAGGTTAGTCATGCAAACTAAGCTGGAAGGGGAAGCTTTCTGAACCAGCTGTTTTGTAATTGTGTGTGTTTTGTAAGTGCTTAACTCTGTGATGCAGGATGCTGTGATGCTCTACGGTACTGGGATCCTTGCATACACTGGGGTCCGAGTGCCAGGAAGTGCTTTGGAAAGAAACTGCAGGTGAGAGCAGCGCTGTGACCTGGTGCTCAGGGCAAGTGGGTGCTTGGGTGCCTTGGAGAGGTGTCAGGGAGCTGCTTTAGAGGAACTGGGGGCACCCTTGGGAGCCAAGCACTCCCAGTTCCTCTCCTTCATCAGGGCAAGGTAATGCAGCGAGCAGAGGTCTGCTGCCTTCACTCTTGGAGTAGATGAGAGCAAAGGATATACTGCTGGGAAAGGGCACTTTGAAGCAGAATCAGTCTCTGTAGTGCTCACTGTGTACCACTGAGCTGTGTTTTTTCTCTTCCTGAAAAGAGCTTGTAGCTGTCAGTGGAAGAGCAGGCAAAGCTCAGGGGGTTATCTGCATGGCTTTCTTAGAGAAGGAAAGAAATGCAGCTGTGTAGAATTAATTTGGAAACCAGGACATTTAATGGTGAGTCACTTAAAAAGAGTTCTTGATGTTTCTAAATCCAAGGAAAGCCCAGAAAACAAATTTTCAGATGTTCACATTCCTTTTAGAGGTTGAAATGAAAGAGCTAACTTCCAGCAAAACCCAGCTGAAAGCAGCTGCTCTTGGGGTACAGAAACCTTACTCTCTCTTTGAGGAAAGGTCTGGTTTTCCAGGCATGTGTGGCCAGTGCTGTCCTGTTCATAGACCATTGTGGTACCTTCTGAAAGCAGCTCTTCCAGAGAGTCTCATTTCCGGGCTAAGGAGGCTAGAAAGAGCTTTTTCTCTGCGCTGGAGCACTGAAGCATGCAGAACAACATTTCCTGGCTATGAGCTCTGAGCCTGCTGGATGTGTTGCAATGTCTGTTGTGTGAAAAAGAAACCGTTCATAGACAGAGAGATTTCCTGGAGTCTGTCACCCTACCCTATCCGTTTTGAATTTTTTTCCAGGCATTTCCTTCAATTAAAAGTGAGACTAGATTTCTGTGGTAGCGTTGTGCTGGTCAGAATGCATAACTTCCCCCAAACTGCTATTTTTAGGGTATTTTTAGAGGTATGGGGTAGACTTAAGAATAGAAAAAGAATGTATAGATATATAGAGAAATGATGGTGGCATTTACATACCCCCAACCTTAATTACTTCAATAGATTTTTGGGGGTAGTATTTTATGGAGAATTTCAGAAATTTCTCCTGCATGTATTGCACTCTCTGCTTTGTAGGTCACCTGTTACAGATGACATTTTGGGGTCTCTTTGTGTGCACATTGGCCAATTGTTCTAAAAAAAGTATGGTAAAAAAAAAAGTATTTTTTATTTCAAATGTTAAATAAGTCTATTGTGTTTTATTTTATTTATATTTTAGTTTGGTGTATAACTGTAGTCTAAAAAAAAATCAAGGTGAAAGATAAATGATGTATGTTGAAATATGGGCAGATTTAAGGGTAATGCGGCACATGGTTAGAGTTTCCTAAAGAGTCTGAAAATATCACCACCTTGCATCATGTTACATTCATTCTGTAAATATCTGAAGGCAAATATTTTGCTGGCTCAGGCAGAAGAGAGGTACTGTCTGTATTGTTCCTCATCTCTATTGTAGCTGGAATCTCACTGATGGGTTTTTTGTAGCTATGATTTGCTGCTGTGAAGTACTGGTTGCCTTCACAAGGCACAGCAAGTGGGATGCTTGTGGGAAGCTCGAGGCGGGGTGCTCCGTTAGCATGGTCTGGGGTTCCTGTGATGCCTTCCTTGCCATAGGGAAGTGGAGAGTGGTGGCTGGACTGGACGGACAGGGGAAAACTAATGGAAACAGGGTGGGAGGTGGTGGGCTCGTGAGAGACACAAGAAGGTAGGTTTGTGCAGATAGTCACAAAGAGGGGAAGGTATTCGTGGCTGCTGAGGAAGGGCTGGTCGGTGGCTCTCTGAATCCCAAGGGTGATTCTAGATTTGCAGAGGGTCAGTTCAGAACCCAGGATAACATCTGAAAAGCGTCTTTGAAGACTGCCAGTAACTGTATTTGGAGGACAAACTTTTGTGCACAGGAAGGCTGGGAGGGCTGGGGGTGGGGGGTTTTGGTTTGAGTGTTTGCCGTAGGCTTCCTGTGTAGGCACTGCCCAGTCTCAGAATGCCTCCAGCTGCATGTGCAAGTGGGGATAGAGTTTCTGCTCCTTCAGGAGTGCTGCCAATGGAAAGGAGTTAATCCCTGTATGAACAATGTCAAGACAGTGGCCACACCAGGACAAACCGAAATAGCTAAACTCCTCCTTTGTCTTCAAACAGGTTCAGATGAAGTGATCTGCGCTGAGCAAGCTGAGCAGAGGTTCGCAGGAGGCAGGAGCTGCCGTCATCTCACTGTATGCAGTGCACACGGTAAAACTTGGTAATTCAGTGTCTAATCCTTTTCATTGCGTCCAATTTTTACCATTGTTGGAGAAGCCTAAGAGGCAAATGGATGTGCTGGTGCACTTGCACATGCAGTGGTGCAACATACATGCCAATACAGACTGTTGCTGAGTGTAGTGTAGCCACAGGCTTCCTACTGCTGCTTGTTTGCATCCCCTCTTCTGAGTTGTACTCGCTTGCTGCGAGGGGTGTGAAGTCGAGCGTAGCTGCTCCTGGCTGCCTCCAGCTACATGCATTTGTGTAGCAGCTCTCACCGAGCTCTGGTCACAATTTAGGACTCATGTAATAGAAATTATGGGAGTTGAGACCATTCATCTACTTTGGCTGTGGGCAGAGAACAAAAAGGGTATTTGTACAGTGAAATGGCACTGAATGTTCTACAGCACTGTTTTATTTTATGTTTACAGAGCAGAGGGCACAAAAATAACATAAATGGGAACAATAATGTACGTTAGCACACTTCTGACTCCATTTAGCCTTCTTTATTTGTAAATATTTTTGTGGTTCATCTGTGTTTTAAAGAAAGGAGGGAAAATTCTCCTGCCTCTCTACCCTTGTTTGAGGAAGGGGATGGGCAGTACTTTGTAGTTGGCTCTACTGTATTGCTGTGGATGGGTGAATAGCTCTGCATTTTGCTTGTCACCTGACAAGCTGGTTTATATTTAGATTAGGATAGAAAGCATGTGATTCTGAAAGCTGCGTTTTCACTTGTGCAAAGGCCAGACCATGTGTGCTGAGTTATCAGAATGAGGTTTTAATTGTTTGCTCGTATTTTTCCTGTGACTTATTAGAGTTATAGTCCTACTATGTCAAATACGCATTCCTTGAAAGCAAGGCACCCAAAGGAGTGGTCTTCCAAAATCCGAGGAGACTTCCTCAGTACCAGCCAGCACAGCATATCTCTTTGGAGGAGGAGGAAGTTTGGAAAATCCCATCCCTTTGGTGTTATCTCTGTCGGAGCTGAACACCATGCCATGATGCTAGGCAGGGCATTAGCTCATTAGTGGCAAATGCCATCCAAATTTGAAATGCCATCCGTAAAGCTGTGGTTTTGTTTTCAGCTGAGTTGTTGCTCTTGAGAACAGTGTGGAAAGCTCAAGCTGGTACGTGAGGGAACATGACTATACACTTCTACCTTCTGAGCACCCTGAGCAATTAAACACAAAAGCCTTTGTTCCCTGGTGACTTCATTCTTAAGAGGCCTTTTTAATTTTAGTCCTTAGTTTCGGGAAGAAATAATGGGAATTTGTCATTGACAAGAAGGCTGCATCTCTCAGATGTCATCTGAAGGATCCGCTACATAATTCATGGGCTGGGGATTGTGGGTGTCAAAAGGAGGGTGCATAATGGATATGAGAGATTTCAGTTCAGTGGAACTATTGGTCTTAAATGCAGCTTTTCTTGCCTTCATGGTATTTTCTTGACCCAGATCACCACGCTTTTTGCTAGCTCATCCAGATATCCAGATATTTTTAGACTTTCTTAAGGAAGAGTGTGGTGGGTTATTGGTTATTTTTGTACAGCTTACTCCCCTTCCAATGCGGACAGTAATACCAGAGCAATGCTGATTGATTTCTCTTCTTTCTGTCACTGCTGTACCTGTAAGCCATCCATTTGTGTGTGTAGAAGGGCTGCTGTTTCTTATCAGTCCTTCTCTTTCCATGGATTCTGTGAATTCTGCTTGTTGTGCGACACATGTATTGCTGTTGGTGTGCT
This sequence comes from Aviceda cuculoides, assembly GCA_035590195.1. Lineage (NCBI taxonomy): Eukaryota > Metazoa > Chordata > Aves > Accipitriformes > Accipitridae > Aviceda > Aviceda cuculoides. Next base: position 6,486,293 of record JAVJGG010000061.1, on the reverse strand, counting down.
GAGAAAGGGACCTTCTCCCTCCTCTGCTGTAGGATGTGAATAAGAGCAAATCTAACTTGGGCTGCTGGGGGTCTGAATGCAAATGTGGACTATTGGCTTCCTAGTTGCTTAAAGATTGTAGCAGACTCAAAGGCGACTGCTGGGTCTGTCAGATCTCTACAGGCTGGAGGGGTCACCTCCTTGCGGTTAGCCACTACCTGCCAGCTTTGTCCATGTTCCTGTCCTTGGCAGAGTAAATTAACTGTCTGACTCTGAAGTGAATTAAGGAGCACTCATATGATTTTCTTCTTGCAGTCAAGCTGAAGGTGTTACAAGCTCTGACAGAGCTGTGCTAATAGCTGAACAACAGCAATGAAGTTGGCATCGGTGATTGCACCGCGAAACTAGCATCCAGCGGTGGAGGTGCAGCCTTTATTTCAGCATTTCTTCTTCTAGTGTTTCTTTCTTGTAACGTGTTTGTGTGCAGATGCAGGGGGTTTTCTGTGCTGTCAGTGGTCAAACCCCATCTGTCTGGGAGCTGCATGGGGCACACTTATACCTAGTGTTGGGGCTGAGCTCTGCTTCAGGAGCCGTTGCCTGCGAGTGAGGCAGGAGTAAGCAAGTACAAGTTGGTCCTGGAATAATACGTTTTCAGTGGAGCTTCCTAGTACAGCTTACAAAAGCTGTGAGATTTAAAAATCAATAAACTTTAAAAAAAAAAAACCAAAACAACAAAAACAAACAAACAAAAAAACCAACTCATTGACACTGAGCAGGGGCTTTTGGTGCAACTGTGTCCACATGTACGTCTGCAGGAAGTGAGTCGTATTCTTACAAAATCATCAGCTGACAAATTTGTGACTTTTATGACGATTACCATTTTGGGCTAAGTGCAGATCTCTTCCTCTCTCTAGGCTTTTCTCAGGCATCAGGAATGTCTTCTGAGCCCACTTCATCCACCTCGCAGCAGTCCCCCACCTCTCCACCCTCACCTGGTTCTCTCCATCTGCCTGAAAACCGCAGGGTGAGAGATCGCTCTCCATCGCCCATGAGAGGGTACCTCATCCCCAGTCCGTTGCCCACCCGACGGACCAGGACATTTTCAGCGTGAGTACTGGGAAACCTGCATTTCATAGGCAACAACCAAACGATTGCCTTTGGGCAGAATGATTGGCCCCTTCCAAGGCGAAGGGAGTCGGGGTGGGGGGTGGTGGGTGTATCTGGAAGGTGCTTTGGTATTTTACTGTTATCTCTTCTCCAATAAATTCTGATGCCACTAGACTTTTAGTCTAAATCACCTGTAGTTTTAAAATGCTCTGCATGAAAGAATGTTCAAAGTCTTTTCCACTCTTTAAGACCAGAGTTTTACAGGGAGGGTAAAATACACTGAGATTTTTCAAAACAGAGTTTCTTGTCTGAAGCTTTGCTTCACTTTGGACACTGGGTTGTGGCTCTCAGGACCAGTTCCAGTTGGTGTTTCTTCATCAGCTCCACCTCCTCTTTTGGCATGACCTCTCTTCTTGCTGCCCCTGAAGCACTAGACCAGACCTCACTGAAGGTTTTATTTCTTTGACTCCTGACACCTATGCTGCCATCAGCCAGGTTACATTTTAGGGATGGTTCATGACCCTGTCACTTTTCAGAGAGCTTGTTGCCTTTTCCTGTTCAGCTTTCGTATCTCTATCCTAAGATTGCTCAAATAGACCTGTAAAAGAATATGGTGGGTTTCAAGGTTATGAACCCCGGTCTCCTTGATTCTCTAAGATTATATGAGGTTTTCACTAAAATGAGATGAGGTTTGTTGCTATTTGTAGTTACTTGAGGTAGTGATCCTACAGCAGAGCTGGCTTTCCCTGAGCTTTCCTGTGGCCCTGTGTAGCTGTGCAGGCTCCTTGGAGGCCCCCCCCCCAAAGGGGACTCCTCTGCAGTGCAGCAGCAGAGGATGGTGTTGCAAGGGTTGGCCATTGCAAAAAATCCCCAGTGCCTATGATGGGTCTCCCAGTGAAGTGCTGACCTGCAGAAGGCAATGTGGGCTTCTTTGTTAATCTCAGTGGCCTTTGAATCAGGGTCTGAGAGTGTAACATGGAAGCTGTGGTCAATCCATTGCACTTAAGCCACAGTCTTGCAGTTACTTCTGTGTAAGGGAAGTCTGGCAGTGCTGAGTGAAACACTGTGGAAGCAAGATCTCAAACCCACAGCTAGCCTATTTTGTGCCACTGAATCTAGCTGGCATGCTTTTTCCTTTTTGCTTCTTGCAGTGTTACCCAGCTCTTTTCTTCAAGAGTTATACATGCAGATTTAAAAAGCATCAATCTCAATGATGCTTTGTATTATTGCTTCTGTATTCAAAAGGAAGCAAAAAAGAACAGCAGCAGCAGCAGAAGAAAAATTTATATGTTGTCAGTTCCAAAAGCCTTCAAATGCCCTAAACTTTATAATGGAAGTAGATTGCTAAAAGGCACATAATTGACTTGATAATTGGGATTGCCCTTGAAAAGCAATTCCAAGCGAGCTTGCCTCAGTGCTGTGTTAATAATGAACTCTTTGTAATTCTTCTCAGCTGTTAAATGCTAGTCTGGTTCTTACAAAACTAAAGAATTTGTTATTTGGCTTCCACAGTTCTTTAATCGTTAATTAGTGTAGGAATCTTGCTGTATTTGGTTGCCCTGAAAATCAAAATAGGTTTGAACTTTTTTTAATTTGGCTTTTTTTTAGTGTCCTCTTTAAAAAAGAGGAGCTCTAGGTGAGCTCTGGCCCCACAGTTGTATGGAAAAGATGAATGTGACAGGCAGTGGCTTATTATTCGGTGGGATTATTTAATTTTGGTTCGTTACAAGTGTGAGGCCTTATCCCCCACAGTGCGTTATCTCCTTGAAAGATGCAGTTGAGCTTTAATGGCTTATTTAGGGCAGTGAGTGCTTTTTTGTGTAACAGGCACTTGTGGGGTCAGGTGTGTTAACAGCTTTATAGAGCTGGAAATGAAGTGATTTAATAGAGATTTCTTCTTTCTTTAACACTTTCAACTGTACTTCATCAGTGTTAGTTTGCCTTAAGGAGTAGAGCTGTTACCACATTTTTCAATTACTTTATTTAGACTTCAGTAAACTGTTAAACATTTGTGAAAGTGATGCCACAATTGCCATGATTCATGTAACCAAATGGCAACATGATCCCTTACTGGATTTGAAGAATCACACCAAAATCCTCTTACAACATGGAAGCAACCTATTGGATAGTCATGGCATGAGAAGGTCCTGATCTAGTAACTCTTCTGTGTAAACCCTGTAAGATGTCTAAACCAGTTGGCTTCATTAATGAAAGTATTTGAGTGAGTTTGGATCTCTGGAGATTCAACTCAGCATATTTGACAGGGAAAAGGATTTAATCACACAGTTTTCGGGATGTGTCATAGTTCATGCAAGTTGTTTTTCTTGATGGCAGTAAGACACCTTAAAGGTTTGTCTTCAAGTCTGTCTTGTTTTAAAATACAGGTCCCATGACAGTGGAGGAGGAGATCAGTCTTGAGTCTTGATGTTAGGCACATCAGTTAGGCTTCATAGCCTGCTGGAGTCATTTGGAAGTGAAATATTGACTTCACTGCATCCTAGTCTGGCAGGATAATGATAGACATGCATGCAGAAGGGGGGTGTGTATATGTATATACATACATGTGTACACATTTATACGTGTCTTTATGCATTGCATTCTCTTGATGACACATGCATGTGCTTACTGTTAAATTTATGAAGGCACATAACACCTAGGTGCAAACTGGTACTCCTGAACTCATGAAAGGTGTAAGATGCTTACATTTAGTATAGTGTCTAAAAGAAAATTTGGGAGGGTGATACAGCAGATGGATTCAAGATGGCAACTGATAGATTATAACGCTAGCAAACATCATCATCTTTAAAAAGGCTACAGGCAAAACATGCAGTGTATGAAACTGAGTGTTAAGCAGTTGCTACAGAGGAGTATACTCACTGGGAGTGAGTATTTGGACCATTGTGTCCCTTTGCTTGGCGTGCTCCGGCTGACACACCTGGAAGCTGTCACATCCATGCTCAGCAATGAACTGCTCTTTTTGTGCTTTTTTCTGCAGAACCGTGAGAGCATCGGAGGGTCCCATCTACAAAGGCGTCTGTAAATGCTTCTGTCGCTCCAAAGGCCATGGCTTCATTACCCCTGCAGATGGAGGGCCTGACATCTTCGTACACATCTCTGAGTAAGTTGTCTGGGTGGCCGAGGAAGGCTGGAGCTTTGATTTGCCTTAATTACTGAATGCTTTTGACACTTCGAGTACAAGAATAGTTTATAATCTGTCACCCTTACCTCAGCAAAGTGGAGTTATGCAGATGTTACTGGCAGCAATAGATTATGCTGTTGAGTTAAAAACTGGAAGATGATCCTGTCAAATCTCTTAGAGTAAGCTCTGCAGTTTCACTCAGACCCAGAAACTTGCATTTACCTGAAGCAAATCATCTATGCAGTATCCAGTTTTAAAGATTTGTAATGCTGAAAATTCACTACTTTTACTTTGCACTGCTTGTACCATTATTAAACTAAAGGTTAATTACCTGTACTGTTAAGAAAATTCATACTTTATTACTTCCTTGAATTTATCTAGCTTCAGTTTCAAGCAGTGTATAGCTAAAGCTTTCTCTGTTAAAGGGCTCATTAGTACCTCCACTTTTTTGCCTTGAACACACTGGGAACCATCGCTTCTGAGTTTACCTTTTGATAAAATAAACAGATTAAGCTTTTCAAGTCCCTCACTGAGAATTTTCTCCAGTCTAAAACAGTTTTTCCACTCTCTTTTGTAAGTGTGTTGTAGAATTTAAGTATTGTTTTAAAACAACGGAGTGCACGCATACTTTCAGTATATGGAGATAAAATCTCCTCCAGACTCCTGCCCTGTTTCTCTTTCTGTACATGCCGTAATCGCATTAGCCCACTCATCCCTAGTCTTTTGCTGAGTTGCTTATCTGCTCTGACCTCGGCATCCTTTGCAGCGTCAGTTTGGTGCAGTCCCAGATACAGTCTGGCATCTATTTGCATTCCTTGTTCCTAGATGTACGACTTCATATTTAGTTGCACTGCAGCATACCTTATTTGAATAGGCCCTGCCTGCCAAGGTGTCCAGATCGTGCTCCATGACTGCACTGTCTTTCTTATTTATTGCTTGGCTAACCCGCAAGGATTAATAGACAGTTTTTTTATTTGTTTCTAGATTGAAATGTTAACCAGCATTGGGGCTGAAACTAGTCTCTGACGGTGTGTTTTAAGATTGCTCAATGTTTATTCTCTAATAACCTCTTTTAGATCTATCACCAGTTTTTAGTCTACATACTGTTTACAGTACTGAAGCTGTATAATCCTTATTTGTTATTTGGAGTGGTTATCCAGTGATAAGTCAACAAAAGCCTTACCAAAGTTATTCACATTGACCCAACTATCTTTCCTGCTTGTGTGTGTAGCACATGTCCTTGGAGAAGGAGCACATTGGCCGCCTTCTAGTTTTCTGAAATGTTACTGCCTGATGTGTGTTGGCAAGCTGAAGCTTTTTAGGACTCGTGGGTGCAAATGGGCTGAGTGGTCTGACTTGCATGTTCAACCCAAGGAAATGTTATTTAATATCTTCTTTTTCTGTCGTCTGATAGAAATGCACAATTTCTCCTTATTTCCTGAATAACTTAAATTGTGATATAAGAAATGTTATCTTTAAAAATTTTACTGTGAACATGTAGTCTGACCTGTACAGGTACTGATCAGCAAGGGTTTAGTTAAAACAGCCCTCTCACAGAAACATAAATTCTCAGCCTGTTAATGAATTCTTTTTAAAGAACTGTCTTATTTTCAGTCCTGGTTTTTTTCTCTTCCAATTAGTTCAGCAAAATTTTCTTCAGTTATGTGAAATTAACCCTTTCAACCCCCTAGAGATAACTGTTTGATTGGGGTGCCCTTTGTACAAAATGTGAACTAAACTTTCAGGTGTTCCCCAGGTCCTATCCTATAGCCCAACACTTCTTTCTGGCTGGGCCCAAACCTCAGTACTTGCTTCTGGGTGCACTGACTGCTCCTACCCTCAATCCCCTTACAATCAGCTATATTTCTTAGAAACTCCAGTCATGTTTTTCTGTTTGGCTATTTAAGACTCCCATATGTCTCTTATACTGAAATCCTTTATGACATTATGAAAAACTTTTTTTTTTTTTTTTTTTTGTCTGCTGTGATTTTGCTAGTCTGTGCAAGAGGCCCCCTCTCACGAGAGTCCCCTCTCATGGGCTGTGCTAGTTGGTGTATTGATCCTGTATGCTTTCAAAATGCTTTGACTGTGAGCCATCAATAAGCTGTATTTGAGTAATGATGCCCTGGATGTGGTGTGCCACCCTCCCCTTTCTTCCATGCACTCAATCTATTCTAAAAACACTATCGAATCAGTCACCAAGTTTGTAAAAGTTCATGGGAAACCACACCTCTTGAGGTATTTTCAGCATGTCTATTTTGCTGATCCGTGTTCAGTTCTCTGCCTTCTTTCACCCTCACCCAGCCGTGCCCTCAGACCACCCTGCACGGGAAAGCTGGAGCAGATAAGGATGAGAGGGGGAGAGCCACTGCATGGGCAGGGGGCGACGGGCTCTGGCCCGCTCAGGTACAACCTTCGGCCTGAGCTCCAGCTTCACAGGTCTTAACTTAGTGCCCTACCTGCTGGACCAGGCTGCTTCTCTTCATTTTGAGTTACTTAATTTCAATCTAATGCTCACGCAGGTGGGGCACTGTCTCCGTATGCCATGCTGCAGTACACTGCAGCCTTTCTCCAGTATGGCATCCCTCTTCAGTTTTTACTGTAGATGAGAAGGTTGGAGGGGACCTCCTCTCCCCTGTCCGCTGCTGGAAGGTGCCTCTGCCTTTCTGGCAAATGCTTTTACCCAATGCACTCTTAACAATTTGAGTACTGGGGATCCACTGCCTCCCTGGGTGATCTCTTCCAATTAACAGACCTGGCTCTTAATTGTTTCTGATATTTAACTGACATCTTCCTTGCTTTCAGGATGGCCCTTCACTCCTCCTTCCATCTCCACAGCAGGTGAATGATGCCTTTCCTCTTTAAGCCTATCACTTATGTGTTCAAAGACTGTTTTCCTTGCTCTTTCAAAAATATTTCAACAAGGTTAGTTCATATGAATTTTGTAGGACTGAAGGATGTGCTTTATGCAGTTTTTCTAGGCTCAGTTCTGCTCCTTTGAGGCCAACAGGATTTTTTTTTCTATTGAACCAGGACTGAGCCACTGTTTTACGTGTTTCTTATGTAGGTACTGTCTCAGAACTTAAATTCAAAACCAGCTGATGTTTCTGCCTCAACCTGTTAATAAAAAGTGCTGTTATTGAAGTACTGAAGGTTTCAGCACATTGTGTTCTTTAATTACTCTGAGTGTATTTGAATTGTTGGAAACACGTTTTAGTGCTAGAGGGTGGCGGTATCGCTGTCTTGATTCTGATGCAAGGCAGCACTGGAAAGACAAATTAATAATGCCTTTCAGTTTATTTCACAGTGACGTAGAAATATTGCTCTTCATTAATGGGAATTGCTCATTGCAGCAGCGTTCTGTAACCATCACTGTGGTTCAGGGGACTCCAATGACTCTGGTTTGCATAGTGTCAGTTTTGAGATACTGCTTATGTTTATCATGTATTCTTTTCTACCTGTTTTACTCAGTTAAACCTGAATGTGAGAGACACATCAATCTGTTTACTGTCTCAGTGCGGTATAGGCATGTACTTGTGAAATGAAAGAGGATCGTTGCTCCTGAATAAGTTCTGCCTGAAAGCTAGGATTTCAGGAATGTGGATAAAATGGTATGCCAGTCTGGATTCAGCAAGATTGACTGTTCCTCTGTGTTCATCACTAAGCTGTGACGATTAGTGAAGGTTTTGAACATTGGGACCAGCTACCTATCTTGCAGATTAATATGATTTTAAACATAAAATTTTAATTTGAGGAATTAAATTTTTTTCTTCTCTAAGCTTTGGGGAGCTGTAAGGTTACACTTCAATGAAAATGTCTTCCATAAAATGGAATGTCTGTTTCCCATAGCTTTCCATTTATTTTTGTAAGATAACACTAAGCATGGTGTTTCCATTTACATAAGTGAGCATTAGCCTAAAAATAAGGTCAAATATACATGGCATTCAAAAGCTTCTTCACTTGGCAGCAGCAAAATTTTAAATTTCAGCGTTCGTGCGAGAGTTTAAGGTGAAAGTGGGCATGTGGACATGTTTATGAGCGGAACTTGCAGCAAAGCTGTGTTACTGTGAAGTTGGACTTGTCAGGTGTGGGAGGATATACAGTAAAGAAATGCCAGTTTGAAATGCAGGTTTTAAAGGTATTTTCTGTCTGTGCGGCTTTGTCTGTTTTAACGAGCGGCTCTGAAGACTGCAGAGAAGATTTGGTTTGGGTTTTGATAACACTTGCGTGGAGCCGGTTCTCCTTTTTAACTGACTAGGTACAAATGTACAAAACTGTACGATTAACCAGGGCAGCCTGCAGTTCTCTGGAAATGCAGACGCTGGTAGGTGGTAGCGTTTCCTTTTGAGCAGCAGGTAGAGGCATGGTGGCAGCTCTGGTGACAGTCGCCGCAGGTGGCAGCAGCTTCCCGGCAACGCTCGTGGCACCTTGTGTCAGTCTGTGGGTGAAAGCATCTGTGGCTGAAACCCTGTACCACAACTGCAACACCGTCAGTGCTCGAGCTGGACAGATTAGAGCCAACTCGTGCACACAGGCTTGAGCTGCTGTTCCTGCCTGCGGACGCGTGGCCTGGCGTCAGCTCTCTCAAATATGAGCCGGTTTGTTTGTTACTGAAGTGTAATGGCTCTGGTGGATTCAGTTTCGCTCTCTTGCCACTCTTCCTATACATATTGCACGTTTCTGGAGAGCAGCCGGGGAATCCCTGCAGTGCTGGCTGTTGAGGTCCCCTGCCTTGTGCTGGAGGTGGCTGCCTGTACAGGTTTGTATCAGTTCCCCTTCCAAAGGGGGGTCCTGAGGGCACGGACCAAGAGGGATGGGGGGAGGTGGGGTGTGGGCGCCTGTAGCGGCAGATCAAATGATGTGCTTTAGAGCACTGCATAAGAATCCCACTCTTCTGCTTTCCCAGTGTATTTGGGAGTGGGCTCGTGATGGGTACTGGTTTATCTTCTGGGCTTTTGCATTTGACTGGGACTTGGCCTGAAGCCTGTGTAGCTGCAAGGGCAAGACAAGGAGGTAGCTCACCAGAGAGCAGTGACGAATGAATGACCACACTCTTGGGTTTTTCTAAAGATTTTTTATTTTGCAAAGGCAGATGATTTAATGGAACAGAAAAAACATGCAGTGCTTGTGGGTTTTCTGCAGTTTGCTAGTACTTGGCTCTGAAAGGGAAAATGCTGCATTGCAGAGAGGCCTTCAGGCTGTCCTTCAGGCTGGATTCCTGACCCCATGCTTAATGATGGCTTTGGAGAATTGATGCTATACTTCCCCTGGGACGTTGACACGCAGCACCCTCGGGTCTCTGGAGGTTGCTGTGCTTTGCTTGTGCCTTGTGTTGAGATCTCAGAAGATTATGCTTATAGTGCCTGTAACTCAGGAGTACTGAACAGAACAGAAGTTGTCTCTCAGTGGACTCCTAGGTGGAGATATGGTCCCATTCTGCTGTTGCATCTCAGTTTCTGGCTATGCTGGAGGTGTACTGTCATTGGCCGCATCTTCCTGCAGGGAGGAACCCAGCTGCGTCCCTGCTGCTATCCTGCTGCATTGAGGAGCTGGCTTTGAGCTTTTCATGTCCGTGGAGAGATCATCTTTTCATGCTCTTTTCTTTCCTCTGATTTTCTGCCAGATCACCATTAATACTACATCTCTTCTGGCTCTTCTGTGATGCTATTCTTCTGGTGGAGTGTAACAATATGGGTTGGAAATTAACTGATAATTATAAACAAGCTGATAGCTGAATCTGAGCTGAGAGAGTGAACCTTCCTGGACTCTCTGCTTCTGTGAACTACCAGCGAAAGTTTCTACTGGCTGCAACGACTGCTCTGGGGCTGCTGGGAAGCCAAATCTGAGCTTTCTGATTTCCTTCAAAATACTTAAAGTGCTTGATGACTTATCTGCTTTGGGCTGCACACTTCCTTCCTGACATGCTCCCTTTCTGGTGCCTTGCTGCATCTGTTGAAGTGTCTTGAAATAAGTAGATTATCTGAGGTGGGGAGGAGAGGCAGCAGAATGCCAGATCTTACTTGAGAGGGGTTTGGAAATGAATAGAACATGGATAGCCTTTTCCCAATGGTTCCCCGCACCCCCCCAGCTGGCTCAGAAAACTCACTTCTCAGTGGTGCATGCAGGAGATCCAGCTTGCTGTGGTTGTGATTGTAGCAAAACCTTTCAAGAATCTCCACCTAAATGATATAAACTAATAGGTCAAAGTCAAGACTTACACTCTACCTGCAAGCCAGGAAGTGGGCATTGAAGAAGACTGTGGCCACCCGAGGATGGAGGTTCTTTGCAGCTAGTGAGCACAGAACGTAACTGCCCTGGGCTTTGGTGTCCAGATGCAAACAGCAGCTATTACTGTGACAGGATCCAAGTTGGATGCTTGCAGGAACAGGCATCTTCTGTACCTCTGACTTGTCTGCATAAGTATCCTTGGAAAGCTCTGCCTCTTGTGATCACCAGTTTCTTCCTCATGGTGTATGGTGTGCTGCCCAGTGTTGAACTAGCTGCTGAAAGTGGATATAGAGCTATAACTAACTCTGAATGTGGATTCAAAAACCGCGACTAGAAATCTCAGTAGAGAGCTGGGAAAGAAAACAATGCGTCTGCTGTACTGGGAGGGAAGCGCAGCTTCTGTCCTAGACAAGGCAGCTCCTTGGACGACCTCTCTGCAGTGGCACAGAGACCAGGGCAATCCCTGCAGAGACCTTGGATATTAACAGCTGGGATTCTTCAGTGTTTGTACCTCTTTCACGCTTCTCTGTCCCAGCTATGAGTGTGACTGGTGGGTGAGAGGCAGCTCTGCTTCTGCTTTGCCTGGCAGCCAGCTTGATAAGGTCATTGCTGGCTTTGCTGATGAATTCTGGAGCTGTCAGCTTACCCCAGGATTGCATGGGAGGGCGTTCAGAATTAGTAATTCGTAATAGTTCATTACTCTGTCGTGTCCTGCTGTTTAATAAAAATATGGGTTTCCTAGGAAATGTGTTGAGGTGTGAGCTTCTCAAAGCTCCTTTAACAAGGTAATACAGCTCACTGATCCGTGGGAAGCAGCTACGTGGTGTGATTGGTGGTAGCCTTGTTGACCAGCAAGGCTCTGAAAACTTGTTCAAAAATGTTTCCATGAAGCTTAGTTGTTGTCCCAAGAGGTTTAACTAGAGCCCTGGTATATGAATAGCAGCTGTGAGAAGGAAGAACTAGAACATTCCTTATTTAGGTAATTTCCTAATAACCTCCCAGTTCCCTAAAAATAGTGCAGGATAAAATGCTCCACTGTACCAGACTGGTGCTGAGCTGGGAAATGGGAGTTGCTAGATAATCTAAAACTCGCTCTATTGTGTCTCACTCTGACACTAACATCAGGAAAGCATTTCCTATTTTTAGCTTAACTTGTTGAAGTGTCTTAAATTTCCTGGATACATAGATATCCATTATTTTGAACAGAACATGCATACCAATCTCTTAAGTAGCAGTGGAAAATCTCCATTTTCCTCTAGATCAACATTTAATATATAGTTAGGGCAAAAGTAAAAAATACAGATCTAAAAATATTTAACCAGTGTATAACATTAAAAAAGTCCATGTTTGACTTCCTCTACCAAATTATCCAGGTAACTTATATTTTATATAGAGTGGCTGTTATAGGGTGAATCTGTTCCAAGATGTCTGTTTACTTTTTCTGATCTTATCCAGTTCATTTCCCTCCCAGCACTTAAGGCAATTGCTTCTTAATGGAGGACCTTCCTGGTGCTTTGTGTAGGGCTCTGCCTCCAGTGCCATACCATCTCATCACCTTTCAGGTGCCATTATATTGTTCTTTCTTGACACCACCAGAAGTACTGCACAATCTGGATGTTGTTTATTCCTGCTTCTAAGCATCACCTAGCGATAACAATGCTGGAGTGAGTATGCATCTATCCCAGAAGCAGCATTTGGTGGGCAAACACTGTTCACAAACAGGTTTATTCAGGCTGCAAACCAAGACCATTGTCCTCTCTCTTTTCCTGTGCACCGGGGACAATGAGTTAATAGTCCTGTATTCAGTAGACACCGAGAATAACTGGTAATTGGAAAGCTGCAGGAAAGAAAAGAGTATCTGATCTGTGGGAGAAAAGTTTAAAGGCCAAAAGCAGAAAATGAAATTTGAGCTGTTTGTGTGGCCACAACCTTTTTACACAGCTGAGCAAAGGACAGGCCCGGTCTTGATGAGGTAAGGTCACCTCAACAAGCAAGGAAAGAAAGAAGACAAACTGGGGGATGAGAAGAAGCAACGTTGGGGTTGAATGAAGTTTTATCACAAGCTTCAGTCTTTTGTAGTGTCAGTTTGGGTAAAGAAAGAAACCAAGAAAGGATCTGATGCTCTCAGCATAATGCTTAGAACTGTAAGAAGTGCTTTGTAGTGGAGAGAAGTGTACCTTCTCCATAATGCTTAGGGCTGTGCAGGTTTTGAGGTTAATGTAATCTGTTTAGTAGAAGGAACAGGAGTAATTAACCTCAAGATTCGAGCGTAAGAAATTTGGGTCAGCAGATGGTTTGATTTGGTGGTATTTTATTGTTTTGGTGGGGGTTTTTTTGGTTTTGTTTGTTTGTTTGTTTTGGTTTTTGACCCTGTGCAGACCAAGGCCTGTAGACAGTACCCCAGAAGGTCATCTGAGAATTGCTGAGGGATGCAGTGGCTTTCAGTGGTAGCTGAGAGTGTGTCCTCCAGTCTGGGCTAGTCCCTTTGCTTCTCCTGTCCCTGACTGCAGCTTGTCTTACGTTAGGCATACAGTTTCTGTGTGTGTACTGATTCGCTTGTTCTTAGTTTCTTGGAAAAACAGGACCACTTTGGTTACCGGTATACCTACAACCCCTGTCTTACCAGAACCTATCCTGGTATATATTCATATTTCAATTTTAAACCGAACTCACCCAACAAAACATGCGTCTTTTTTAGCTGTACTTCTTCCACACTTGAAGAGTCAAGTGATATCTAATTTATCTCTGTTTTTCAGGAGCTTAAAACGCTGCCTTTGTGTATCAGTACATCTTTTGTTCTTCAGGAGACAATGCGAGTCTGCTTTCCTTCTACATTAACCTTACCTACTGACATCTCTTGCATATTTCAAATGTTTATTTTGCTAACTGCATCTCATCCGGTTTTACAGGAGCTTTTAAAGAACATGTAAGGTTCCTGTTCATTAAAAAAACCTTTCAGCCAAACATGAGATCTCTTCTTGGGCAGGGCATCCGTTTCATTTGATGCCTGCAAAGTGGTGAGACTGAGCTCACCACTTGCTGTGTGCGTTCATCTTCTGTGCCACAATCAAAGGCAATACCGGGGGCTGTGGAGTGGGCGGCTGTAGTGTCAAGAGGAGGTGCTGCTTTAGTTCCAGCCTGACGTAACTGCTCTGCCTGTGCTCCCTGAAACACTGTCCGCAGCTGGGCCTGGTGCTTGAGGCCACATGAAGAAACATGTTTCATTAGGACTTGTTCCAGTGGCTCAGCTGTACTTGAGTCAGTGTAGACTCCATGCTTCAGCTCGTATTGTCTGCATTCGTTATGTCTGAGCTGGGAAATGTTTCTGTTCACTGCATTTTGCTAGTCCTGTGTTCCTTTGTATGGATAGAAGGTCTGTGCTGTATTGCCTTCCACTGAAAGATGCTACCTTGCTCAGGTGGGACTGACATCCTGCATGGGTTGTGTTGTGAGTTACTACTTATGGCAGTGTGGTTTTAGCTCAATAGCAACAGGTTTTTTGGCAACAAGGGATCATTCAAGAGATTCCAGTGGGAAAGATTATGTAAATTTTTTTTTACAGGGTGTTCCTGTTTTCACTCGTGGTTTGACCCTCTCCCGTGTCTCTTCTTGGGGCTTCATGTCCACTTGCCAGGCTCTGAGACAGTACAAGTAGCATCTTCTCATATTTGCTTGAAATCCTCTATTTCAAAGTCAGAGTAAGCTGCGGAGAATTTGGTGGCAAATTCCTCTGGCAGTAAAAAAGGTAAACTAATCCCTGTTCCTGAAAGGACAGTACATATTGGGTGCGCAACCCCTTCACACCTGAAGAAATCTTAAAGCTGTTAGAAATGGAGGAAGTGGAGTATAAATGAAGGCAATCACTGAAGAGGACAGCCACAGCAAGAGTCTAGATGTGAGAGCTTGAGCATAGTCTGTCCGGTGTGATACAGGGCTGGGCTGAGAGGTTGGCCTGGAGACTTTGGAAGTAAATAAAGGTCAGTCAGATTGGCTTGTGTGGGGAGGAAAGGGCTGTCAGGTCTGATGAAGGAGGCTTTATCTTTACTTTTCTGTAAATATTTTTTCTGTCTTCAGTTTACTGCCATTTTCCCAGGCACTGCTCTGAAGAGTTCAGCTTACAACATGCCCTCTTGGGTTTGATTACCGCAGTCACAGGCAGTTCTGGAGTAGGGGTTTAGCCCAGGGAAATAAAGTCTGAAAGACATGTGTTTCAAGCCACAGGCCTTGGGAATGCCTTTAACTCCTCTTAGCAGGTTTTAGATCCACAGTTAGATAAAGGAGCATTTTCAATATCTTGTTGATACAATCAGTTAGCAAACAATGACATTTCTTCCAAATTTCCCATGGGAGAAATTATAATTCATGGGTCAGTTTTAGCTTCCCTTGTACATGCCTGCTTACCCTGTCTCATCCCTGAGTACAGGCTGCTTGTGCTCAGCCCCAGCCCGATGCACCAGCTCCCTGAGCAGCAGTCACGACGCACAAGTCCGAAGGAAGCGGAGGCAGTCCTTGCAGGGGGAAGGGTGGGGCAGAGGCAGTGCAGGAGATGAAGCTGAAGGAGTCTTGCAGAACTGTGGGCAGAAGCAAAATCTGGTGCGAAGTTATAACTGGCAGTAAGGGCCAGTATGTTTACCTCCTGTTGGTCCTGCTGGTCTTTCCTGCAATAGAAAAGCCATAACAATAATGGGTCACAAGATGAGAGTGGATACGAAGGGCACTGCTGAAATCTTAGATCCCTGCAATTAACAGAAACATTTGTGGGGTAAAGTTCCTGGGTGGTGTGAGTATGCTCTCGGTGAAGGTAAATAACAAACCCAACGGTGTGTGCAGAATTTCTGACCTAGAAGACTTTATTTTTTTTTTTTTTTTTTTCTCTTGAACCCAAATCTTACCCCCAGTGTATTATGAGTACAAAAGCAAGTCATACCAATTAGGCATCCAGTAGAATTTACAATTAGTGTTTATCTGCTCACAAATACAAATGCTCCTGAGAAACACTGAAAAACCCCCTCAAACAACAAGAAATCTAGAGCCTAGGTTGTCAGAGAAGGGGAACCTGAGCATGGGAATGTGTAGGTATATTTAAAGCAGGGTGAAGTAGCTTCCTTTCTACTGTCGGAGAATCACGGCCATGCAGGTTGGAAGGCATCTCTGCCTGTCTTCATTGACACATGCTGGTATTTTTATTAAAAAGCTCTGATCTTGAACGCAGCGGTAGAGGTGAGAAAGGCTGTTACCCTCTGCAGTTCTCTCTTTCATCAGTACATCGTTCTGAACAGAAGGTGACAGCCCTTTTGCTGTTTCCCACTGTTTCCAGATAAGGACTCACATGCAGTAATGAATGCACGGCGCGGGTCCTCCAGCATCCCATGTCATCATGCTGGTAGCAGCTCAGTTAGGAGTGAGTGGCTGTTGGAAATCTTCTTAAGTGCTGGATGCTGGAGGAGAGTTTCTGTGGTGTAACACGTTAGGGCCACAGAACTCCCTTTTTTCACAGCAAGTAATTTTAAAATATTTGACACAGTGTCTTACTACTGTGGTACAATCCTTCTTTAAGAAAAAGAAAAAGAGAAAAAAAAAAAAAAACCACAAACCCCCAAAAAACCCAACAACCAAACTTCAAAAGCTTAAGTGAGAGGAGGAGAGGAAAAAAAAAAAAAAAAAAAATCAACTTCCTATAGTTTAAAAAACCAAATCCCCAAATGAGGTACCAAACAGTGTCAGCTCTGCCCTCTAGTGCTGCCACCGAGTAAGAGGTTGTTGCGCGGTTCACAACAATGTTGTCCAAGGCTGGGCTCACCTGATTATTTTTTTTTAAGTTATATTAGAGTGTGGATTCTTTGGTTTTTTTCGGTTGGTTGGTTGTTTTTCTAGGGGGGTGGTGGTGTTTATAGTGTTTTCATAGGATTTTGCTGCAAGACAACCAAAATCAACCTCAGGCTTTGGTGGATGATGGGCTCTATTAAAAGACCTTAACTATCTTGAACACCTAAGATAATCATTACGATAAAAATTTAAATAAGCTGCAAAAGAGTAAGAGTGTTTATGTGACTTATGATTAACTGAAGTGTCCTCTCCACAGTATCGAAGGCGAGTATGTTCCTGTGGCAGGCGATGAGGTCACCTACAAGATGTGCACCATCCCTCCGAAGAACGAGAAGCTTCAGGCAGTGGAGGTGGTCATTACCCATCTAGCTCCTGGAACCAAGCACGAGACCTGGTCGGGGCACGTCGTCAGCTCCTGAGGCGTCCCAGAGGGAGCGTGGCTGCTGCCTGCATGGCCACTGATCAACAACTGGCTGCGGGGGACCTGTCCTAAGAATATTCTACATATTGTGTGGGAGGAAATACTGCATTGTCAATAAATCAGACGCAGGCCAAAATTACCATTTTCGCAGCTGCCCTGAAAAAAAAAAAAGGCAATTCAAATGCTAATGAAAAAAATCTAGCGTAATGCGTTTACAAAAAATGTATTTTAAAGAGACCTAGTTTGTGTGCTTGGTGGAGGAGGGGAGGCTTGGTTTTTCTTTTATCTTGTGAGCTGATTCTGTGAAATGCCCAGGGGAATCGGGGAGAGGTTTGAAGAGCTCTTCTAGCGCAGACGGCCGTAGCAGAGGCACGACTCCGAGGCCCTGGAGGTGTGCAAGCACTGCGTTCCCTCGAGCTGCTTGTCTGTAAGGGTTGGAGTACACTTATTGCTGATAACAGTGCCTGAATGCCTTGGTTTGAGAGAGAGAGGCGTGTTCGTTGCTGTGATTTGTTTTCCTCGTGGAAGGAAGTTCACGAACAGAGCAGCTGCTGCAGGGTGGAAAATCTCCATCTGGCGGTTACGCTCTGATGGCCACAGCTGGGTGCCCTTCAGGTGCACCATTTGCAAATGGCTTATCTGTGTATGTGTGGAATATTGTGGTTTTAAAGCCCAGATTGTTTGTGTATTTACTTTGGTGCCTTGATGGTTGATTAGCAACAGATTTTATAAGCCAGTATTAAAAAACAAACAAACAAAACCAACCCAAAAATGAAGAAATTTGCTTCAAGGTAAGTGGTAGAAAGCTGTAAAGTAGTGGATACTTCATAGCCTCTGACTGTGTCTGAATTTAGACAAAGCTGAAGATTACCTTCTTGATTGCATATAGTTGAATGTCTGCCATGGTATTTCACTGGGCAGGCAGAATTCTGAAAAGCAAGTTATATGCTATTCAGATGACAGTCTATAAAATACTGTGTGAGTTACTTAGCAGGCTCAGCTGTCGCAGTGAAGTAGATTCTCCAGCTGTTTCTCTGGAAAACTTGCTTGGTAGGATGTGGTATGGTCACCCTTGCCCTGACTCTTCTCTGCCTGCAAGATTTCACGTAGTTGTAGTGTGACTACATTGGTTCTGTTCCTGTTTGCCTTCCACATCTTTTTTTCAAATGAAGCATTTTTCTCTTTTTATGTTCCTAACAGTGGATTTTTATTGACTTTGCAAATAAAAAAAAATAAAAAAGATGACATGATACTCTTCTGTTAGTTGTGTGAAACAGTATAACTTCAGTTGCCTGTTTGCAGTCTTAACAATAGGCGCTTGCTGTCATGAAACATCTTAAGATTGTCACAGGAGACGACCTGTTCCGAGGTCTGACCAGGAGAGCCCACAGGTGTGTGGAGGTTAGTAACTGCTGTGATGACTTGTTTTACTTTAGCTGTACCTGTATTACACTGTAGCGTACGGTAATGACCAGCCTGTAGTGGGGTTTTGGGGTTTTGTTTGCTTTTTATTAACCATAAGACTTAATAGTGGTGGACTTAACACTATCCAGTTTGTTGGAATATCACACGCTGCTTCCTTTACAATAAATGTGACCGTTACAATGCTTTAATAGATGTCTTCAGTCTGCTCTCTGCATAGTCGGCATTGAAGTTGTTTACCATTAGAGACAGAGGAGAATGCATGTGCCTGCACACCTGTATGATGATATTTAACAGTTTTTTAAAAAGTGTTGTAATATCAACTGACTGGCATTACCAGAACAATTAGGGAGTAATTTACCAAGTTTTCTAGCTGCTTAATAGCTTAGTGTATAATATATACTACTACTTCTGTAAATACATTTATTTTCATTATACAATATTTAGTATTAGCTATTATTTATATTAGCATATAGTAGGGGAAACAGGGAAGTATAGCATAGCCTGGTCATTTCAGCTGAAACTTGGAGGAGGAAGGCCAGAACATCTCAGAAGGGGCTCCCAAGACAGAGCAGCCACATTGCAGCAAAGCTGTAGCCAGGCTTCAGGGGATGGGATCCAAGCAGGAGCTGCCGAAGGCAGGAAAGATTGTGCCTGCCCTCTTTGTTTAAACTTGCACTAGAGAAAGTAAGATGGAAACAAGGGACTAAGCATTGTGGGTTGCTTCACTTTGTTTTCTGTTTCTCCTCCCCTCAGAGAGACAGAATGTTAGCTTTGCATCTGCTGGCAGGAGAGGCAGAAGATAAACCTTAGCTATTGGCAATGGCTGTGAAGTCTATAACTAGCAAGCTTTTAAGATTCGAATGTATGCAGGTATGTGCACACAGATGATTGTCTTCTTTGAAGCTGAAAACAAATCTGTGTTTGGTCTCGCACAGGGCGTTTTGCATAAATAACTTTCTGCAAATACAGGAAACAACCATGCAGTACAGTAACCAAATAGCACTGCAGATGGTTCTGGTCCAAAGTCTGTTCCCATTAAAATGGCTGAGGCTGAATTACTCTATGGAAGTAGGAACATGAGAAGGGTGTTAGAAGGCAAGATAGTTCTGACGCATGAAGTCATCACAGCTCCCCCTCCTTTTTTGTAAGCCCTTTTGGGGATTTTAGTTTGTACACAAAGGTTGTATTCTCCCTATTTTTATTGTGTGTCACATAAACTCTGAATTGGAAAAATGCAAGTCAATCATTTCTTGGTACAGACAGGCAGCATATGACAGGTTTGCTTTACATAATTTATTTGCCAAAATGACAAATTGAAATAATAAATTTTCATGATAAAATGAGATTTTATTCTCCTTTACTAAATTAAACTGTTCATACACAAGATTACTTTCCTAATGCCAGATGAGAAAAGTAATATTAACAGTTACACTGATGTCATGCTTCAACTTGAATTTTAATAGAAATGTAGTTTAGGTAATTTTCCTTAGGACTAAAATCTCATCTACCCTTAATGTCTTACTAGGAAAATCAGAAATTTAATCAGTGACAGAAGTATATTTTGCAACCATGCTCAAGTTGTTTTAATTGATTTTTATAATTTTTTTATTTTTTAGATTTAAAAACAGTCTGCAAAAAGCATAGGTACCTTGAAATGTACTGTGCACTGGCACTGCAGCTGTACTGAGGAGGTAACTTTAGCACGAGTTGGTCCAGCCTTTCCCGTGGTGGCAGACTCGATGCACCTTCTGACCATCACTGGAACATGTGTGAGGTCAGGGACTTCTGGCTCAGTTCTACCTTCCCACCCCCAGAAAGAAATAAAACCTGTCTCTTTTACTTATCTTCCAGTTTTAAACAAGAAAATCCCAACTGTCTTACAATTCATGTCTTTATAGCACAACATAGTATTTTAAAAAAACCCAACTCTTAAAAAAGTTCATCTTTTAAATAGCAGCTTCAAAATAAAAACTAGGGATAAAGCCTTGCAGGCTAATTTTGAGACCATAAATCGACTATAGGCAGATTATGCCTCCCCGCCCCAATGTAATTAATTAGCTAAGGAAGTTTACTGATGACTTAAAAACCAACCAGCCAAAAGGAGAACAAAGTACTTGTGCGAATGGAAGTAGTGAAAGGATGGTGCTAAATAAGCTCCGCTGGTCAGCAAGGTTCTCTTCAATGAAAACATTTCTCTTCAGTAATGACTGACCTGCAAAGCACTTGCTATTCATGATCAATTACAAAAAACAATACAGAATGAAGGAAGATGTTTTGAGTTGTTATTAAGCTGTCTTAACCGTTTTGTAAGTGTGAATTCAAAGTCTTTTATTTAAAAAATAGCTCTTCACAGATTCTTCTTGTATCCTGTGGGGATGTGACGCTGTAGCCTTCTGTTCTGGAGTCAGTGAAAATTTCATAGTCATTCCCTCCCTGAAAACAGAAAAGCAAAAAAGCAGAAGAGAATTTAATTTTATTTAACTTAACATATAGTCACAGTCTTGGGGTGGAAAAGGAGATTATGGAAAGAAGGGGCAGAACATAGTCATGACAGATGTCTTCCAGAAAGCTGAAAAACTGCAAACCATCGAGATTTTTGCATAATGTGTTTATAGCACACCTGTGCTGAAACTTCTGCTGAATACCATGAACACTTGCATGAGAACATCCTGATTTGCACGTTAGTGTTGGTAACAAAAGAGTAGAACTCCCAGTGTAAGTTTAGCTGTGTTTTTAGTTTTGGATAGCAACCCAGTATTGACTTTTAAAAGTTGTTTACTTGTTGATATTGGGGTGTAAAGTTTGTTACAGAACACTATACCAATACATGGTATTTGTAACTTACTTGCATTATCCTCTTCCTTCTAGCTTGGTTTTCTTCCCTTTTAGTTAAATTATTGTTAAGACTGTTGATCCTTTGCTATTGCAGGAGTGTTTGGGCCTTGCTAGCTACGGGTCTGACGTGACATTTGTAACTGGTTTCTAATCACAGGAGAGCAATGACAGATCCTTTCACAGCTGGCTCGGGAAACAGGCACGGCCACCTGCATGAGCAGAGATCCCTGAGAGCTGCATCTTCGTGCACTACAGGAAGCAGTTATCTAATTTTTGTACATTGTTTGCCACACTGCTTTCCAGTGAGTCAGCAGCAGCTCTTGCTACTTCAAAACTCTGAAAATGCTGCACTGCCAATTACAGGGTTTAAAATCAACTGTCCATAAACTCTATGCCAGAGGGACAGGTGATTACTTTTTGCAGCTGGTGTCAAGGGGGAAAAACTCTTTAATTTAAAGCTTGTCTTTTTCTTCTAAAACTTGGCCTTTTTACATTTATAAAGCTATGAAGTTCCTTGTAACTTACAGTTATAAAACTGTAAGTTCCTACAAAAACTAAGCCTTTCCTAATAAAACTTAGCCTGACACTGTCCCTTGGCTGTGTTCAGACAGCCTTAGTTTCACCCAAGTCCTTGTGCTTGCCGTTGCCCTCACTAGCTCTAGTGAGGTCTCTGCTCAGTATTTTCAAAAGCCTCTCAATCATCCTGCAGAGTTGTTGGCTCTCCCCATTGACTAGGGACAGGGATTATATACAATTTCAGTTCTTTGTGGAGACAAGACAGAGTGGTTAGCCAAAGGAACAATGGAAAACAAATACATTTAATAAACACCAGACAACAAGAAGCATCCATCTACAATAACCAAACAGGACAATCAGTTTTACATAGTCATGTCACCTAGGTTTTTAACAAAATTACAGATGTTCAATTTAAAAACATACTCTATTAAGTCTGTCAAGAACACTGTGTTCACTTCAGGAAAGAGAAGAAAAAATTCTATGCTCACAGCTATCTCCCAGCATTATGCCAACCAGTATTGCACAGCTAGTTAAACACGGACACGTATTTATATTCTGACTTCAATTCTTGTCAGGCATAAGGCAATTGGTTAGAACCTACAGTGCTTGTGGTTTAAAAGAGAGGCTCTGAAATGTGTATACAAAACAATATACTCACTGGCATAGTCTTATCTCCAAAGAAGTAAACAGTCTTGTATCCATCACTGGCAATGATTCCTAAGCAGTACCTCTTATCCCAGCCATCTGGGAACACATCGAAGCTTATTTGGCCTCCTAGGATAGACATGAATCAAGCGAACTTTGTTTTATTATAAGAACACATTTCTAAGGGGAGAGTAAGTGAGAAAAACTAAACTGGGTAAGACTGTTGGTAGAGGGAGCTTTGCAGAAGTCACAGAAATGTTACGGGTTGCTGGAGTTAAGTCTTAAAAGTACAGAAAGTGTTTTATAGGGCATCAGTTACTACAGTTGTGATTTACCGATTATTATTTACCCATTAAACAAATATGAAAGTCGTAGCATGTTCTCAAATGCTCACTGCTCTCAAACTGAACCTTTTTTAAAAATTACATTTAATCTTTTTACTTTTACAAAGAAACTACATGAATGAATACAGCCATTGGTGTATGTACAGCCATAAAGTCTTATGCAAAAGAATTTGTAAAGCTTTCAGAATAGAAAAAGGAGGAAATCAGCCTTTTTAACACAGCCTAAGAGGACAACTCTTCCAGTTCCAAATCCTTGGATTTTACCAATACATAAAAGCATGATTCCCCGTTGAAGTGGGTATCAAAAAGGTATTTACAACATGCTATAGGAGAGCTATATTGCAGTTCATCTCTGCTTCAGTGTTTCAGTACCACAGCACTGATCACAACCATACTTTTTTTTATAATTCTGAAAAGTAATGTGGTAGTATATTGGGGGAAAGAGAAAAAAAAAAGCATGGAAAATTAATTCCCCCTTATTATCACTTTTCTCTTTAAGCTTGCGCTTGCTTTTGGATTTCCTTTCCTTCCTCCCACACAATGCAGCTACAGAGCTGAAGAACCAAGGGCTACTGGAACATTACTGATGTAGTATTTCTGATCAAAATTGGTTTGCAGAAACAACTCTGACTAATCAGAAGCATGTAATATGTTTCAAAATGAGCAGAATCAGTCACATAACTGACATTAAAAGACAATGAACTGATGACAAGCAATGAAGTTCTCTTTGTTGATGGATTTCAATTAAAATGTACCAAATGAAAGCCCAAGAGGAAAAAGAGGCTTAGTCTTGCATGCAATGCCTGCAACCACTCCCAGAAAGATAACTGTTACACAAATGAGATAGGATACGCTATAGCCATAAGAGGATACAACTTAAGTGAAATTTAAATCAAATGAGGTTTTAAATGAAATTATTTTTATGTGATACCTATAGAAAATGTGAGGCCTTTTCCTGCAAATTCTCTTCGTAAATCAGCTACAAATTTCTCTCTTATGTGTTCCTTCTGTTAAAAAAAATAAAAAACCAAAACCAAACATCAGTTACGTGTTATGTTAAGTCATCAATAAAAAGATAACCCCAAAAAACACCCCAAAAATATCCAAAGGTCTGAGTACCAGGACTAGTGTGATATAGCTACATTTTCTTATTTCTTTTCAGGAAAAGAAACATAAGCCAAACCCATCCCTTCTGCAAGTAATCATTGTTAACTATTGCAACAAGAAAACCCTATTGTGTATTTCCTGAAGTCTGAATTAAGAAGTTAGTTAAACCATGTGGAAAGGATTAAAATGAAAAAAATTTCACAATGTATAAAAGCTTTTTAAAAATCATAACCTGGCCATAACTGCCTCTTCCAGAAGAGCTGGATGTTTTTCAAGAGTTGCAACTCACTTTATCAAGTTCATAGAACTCGATTCGTTCTTCCTGGCTGCAGCTTCGTCCAATGGGGGACACATTTAACAAGCCGTTTCGGAACTCAATAAAAGTGCCCCTGAAAGAGAATTGATTACCAAGACAGAAAATAGATGAAAAATTGCTCAAAATACTGAATATCACAATGAACTTCCATTTAATTCTGAATACAATGGGAATCAGATGTCTCCTTCAGCCTCTCCTTGTGTGCCTAAAACCCCCCAATACCTCTGGCATCAAGGGGTCTTTTGGACTTTTATTTGCATCTGGCAACCTCAACATCATTCTTACTGACTTTTAAAAGTATGATTTCGTTTTAAAAATATGACTGGAGCATCCTACCAACCCAATTCTCAGACCCTGACAGGCCAGTCTGTCAGCTTTGGGGTGCAGCAGCAAAATTTAGAGCAATCTTGGCAGTGTTTCTAGCTAGCCTCACATATGGTAAGTATTAGTCAGCTGCACCCTGACATGTCACATAGAGTTGATCTTACTGCACGCTTCTAATTTCTGGAAAACATTATGCTGCTGAATTCCAAACACGTGAAGGAAATATTCCTACTTTGAAACTGAACTTTCTTCCCTCTTAAATAAAAATGCTGAATCAGTATTTCAAATCCTATGCTCCAGCTGGGAGCTTGTCTTTGTATGCATGGATTGAGCTCTGTTTCATGTATACAGTGTTCCTAAAACACAAAGTATTCATTTTTTGCTGAGCAGCCTGCTTTACATATTGATGCTCAACACTATAACATGGAGAATATGGTAACACTGAGGTGTGTGTATGCACATACCTTTTCTTTGGCAGTTTAATCTTCGCAATATAACTCAGGCAGTAGTTGATTAGATCTTGAAGTATGTCCTCACCCAGGTGACCCTGAATGTTCTAACAAAATAAATACCATTCAACCAAGAGCCCAGAATTTGAGATTCTAGAAACAAGTTGCATGGAAAATGCAGACATTGGATAATCAGGCATGGTTAATACCACAAAGAAACATGTTTTCCATAAATAACTCTCAGTTGATGCACATAGGGTATTAACTAAAGGCTCTCATTTTTCTTTTTGTTTACTTTGTTTCTTTTAAACCAAACCACCAAACTCTCATTTAATGTATTCCCTACTAGTACCTGCTTTAGAAGGAAACAGTGTGGGCCACAGACAGCAGACCTAAACAAAAACTTGCAATTCATGTCTACTGTAGCCAAGCATGAAGAAATGGAGATCATTACTGCAGTAAATTGGAAACCACTGCTCAAGTTGGCAATTTCAGCCAGGATCTCTTTTAAATTTTTCATCTCCATTACTTATGTTGAACTGATGAAGGTGATTAGGGTATCTAGAACCAGATGTACATTTATATTAATTTATTTACCTTCTAGTTTATGCAATGTATCAGAATGTGCACTCTGAATTAACACTAAAAAGCAGCTACAAGAGAGCTACAAGAAACTTTCTGAACCCTAAGGCCCAACAGGTATCAGCTATGAAAAGCCGTATTCCATAGGACCTCCAGGAGCAGAGAGCTTGGCCACATTTCCTATAGATAAGCTGAGGGAAAGGCTGTTCCAGGATTTTCACTGTTCTTATTCGATGAGGAGCTCCAGACTCCAATAGCTTTAGTTTGGAGAATACCCCAAGGAATAAAGCTTAAGGTGAAGATTGCCATTACATGAATCAGAGCACCAAATGAATGACCTGTTACATAAGTAACACAAAAATAGCAGCAATTTTGGCCTTAGAAGGGTGATTACAGAGGACTGCACTGTAGCAACAAAGCAAAATCTTGTTTAGAAAATGTCTCTCACTTTACTGGAAATGTCACACTTACCTGCTTGCTCAAGAATTTACCATCTTTGTATGCTACAAGACCATTTTCTGGAAAAACGTAGTCAAATTTTTCAACCACTACAACCAAACAAAAAGACAGTAACTTGTAACTTCCCCTGTATGTTTAATGCAGAATTGTCTTACACATGAAATAGGTTAAAATACAGCAAACGTTACATCATAAAGCATGAAAAGATTCAGCAGCATAACATTGAGCACAAATCAAAACCACTCTCATTTCTCTCCAAGATTAACACACACCTCAAATCACATGGAGTCTTTCAGTTAAGTTACCTGTACTTTTGCTTAAAGGCTCTTCCTCTCCTGCAAGTATGTCTCTTTGCATTAAATGTAAGGGAGCAACTGAACACCTCAAATCTTACAAAAACCTGGCACGAGGCTTGGCTAGAGAGCAAATCAAATATTACCATTTTAGATTCGTTTTCTCAGCATTGCTAGTCTATGGTAGATGTCCGAGAGTTGTGAGAATCTTACTACAATACAAGATGATATGGCTTACTGGAGACCACTTGTAAGCCAAACAAATTCTGAGCTATTTGGGCATTACAGAAGGCTACCAGTGGCACCAATTCAGTAAAGAACATTAAAGATAGTCTTTTACAGAGAAAAGGAAATACTGCTCAAAGGACTAACGTGGGAATCCATCTCTGCATCGTAACCCCACAGTTAACAACATCAGATCCTTCAGGGACGTGCTCGACAACGGAGCAGCCTGCACACGTATACGTAAGGTACATAATTCCAGTGTAAAATGACAACATTAAGACGCCCTGTAAGCTACTGTCACAAACTCGGGCTTTCGCCATTAGTAAGAATCCCTTAATAAGACACCGAGATATCTGTAAAATGCAAACACAGGTTGCAGTTTCTAAGTGCCTGCAAGTGGTTCTTCGCAGACCGATGCAGCACGACAAAACCAGGAACTAAGTTAAAAGCGAGGAAGGAGGAGAACGAATGGGGTTTAACCCACGTTTAACCTTCACGACTTCCTTGCAGGCCACTCGGCGCAAGGGATTGCATCAGCCGCCATCCTTACCGTCATCGCCAAGCTGCTCCTTGATCTTTTCAAAGTCTGAACCACCCACGACTCCAACTTTCACCTTCTGACGCAACTTCTGCAGAAACGCCGCCATCTCCGCTGTGATTTTCTAGGTTCCACAACAAAACCATGAGATTTGTCAGCATTCTTACCGTGAGACCAGCTTCTCTATCTCGCAGTGATTACTCAAGCCCAGCAACACGGTGCACATCTTTAGCGAGAAGGGAGGGATTTTCTTTTTTTTTTTTGGCTTCAAGCGGCAAGGTAAGCTTGCACAAGGGGCAGCAGGCAAGCGGACGCGGAATCCCACGGGCGCCCGCCCTGCCGTCCCCCGGGGCTGACAGCCCTCGACGAAAAGCCCGTGTCCCTCCGGCGCCGAGGCCCGGCGCGGCGGCACCAACGAGCG
>JAVJGG010000061.1:6411416-6458491 GCA_035590195.1 Aviceda cuculoides | reverse complement strand
GCTGCCCCCCCCGGGGCGGGCTCCCGAGCGATGGCGTCCCTGGGCCCGGGCCCGCGAGCGCTGCTGTCCGCCCGGCCGCGCGGCCTGCAGCAGGCACGAGCGGCAGCGCCGAGGTTCCCTTCTCCCTCCCCCTGCTGTCGTGCCGCGCGCTCCCGGCGTCGGGGCCTTCCCTCGGTGTTGCTCCCGCTCTGCCCGCCTCGGTCGTGCCTAGTCCGCTGCTTTCCGTTCCCCCAAGGTTGTTATTTACCTGGTCGCTTCACTGATCTCGCTGGTAGCAGCCCCGGGTTCTCGGACCTTCTTGCCGAGAAGCCACCCGTCGTGCTGGTGCTTTCACATTGGCGTTGCTCAGAGAAAGGGAGAGGCGGGGGACGCCACAGGGCATCAGTTCAGTGAGCTAACCTCGGTATCGGGCGTGTTACCAAAAAGTGTTTTCCCTCTTCATCTGCAGGCAGGGATGCAAGCGTGAGTACCAGTTTCCTAGCATAGCACTCAGGTATTAGGTTACAGCGAGCTGGGGCTTAAGCTTACCGTCTTGAGGTGCCTGAGCAACAGATTCTGAGCTAAATGCGATTCGGTTGTGAAGAAGACTCAAACAATGACCTGTGGGAATATTTCCTTACAGGCTAGGCTCTGCCGAATTAGGACTAAAGTCCGCGTGTCACCGTCTTTTGGGAGACGTTCACAAAATGGGCTCTGGACAAGGCCATGGAAGAAGGAAGATGCTCACCTACCGTGTTTTTTCAGTACATGGGAGTGTCTGCAGTCACAAAACCAGCAAGTTAATGGTGGTCTTTACCTTGGGAGACAGCGAGAGCCACCTGTGCATCTGTGCCATTCAGCCCCTGCTGCTGTGGTCCGACAGAAGGCTGTGGATGTGAAAACAGAAGAGTTCAAACTAGTCTACAGGTTTCCCGGGATTAAGTACTGCAGGGTGCTCTCCAGACTGAAGCTGTTACAGACTGCCACCACCATGGTCATGCTGCCTCCCATCTGCTACCTCTATCTGCAAGACCAGGTTTCTCAGAATATCCTCATATATACAACTGGCATTGCGTTCTTTGCTGGTGCAATGTTGTATGGTATGAGCTACTTTTTCAGACGAATTATTGGATTAATCTACTTAAATGAAACCGGCCGTACTGTCAGGGTGGCCCACTTGACGTTTTGGGGAAAACGGAATGACATTTACTGTCCCATAGAGGCAGTGATGACTTTGGATGAAGTTGGAGATAGCAAGGATGAGCTACTTCTCCAGTTCAAACGGTATAATAGTACAGATATTTTATATTTTACAATTAAGTTTGGCCAGATTGTAGACAGACAGAAGTTTACTCAAATATTTGGAAAATTGGAATGATACAGCAGCTAATTTCCAGTGGATTTCCTTGTTGCATGTTCATTGTGCTTATTCTTCTGTAAAGTTTAATTAGTTTACCAAACTGACATACTTCAGTCATTTTCCTATGCAAAGCCTGCTGGTAAGTGCACTCAGTGTAGAAAGTAGAAATGGCAAAGAACAATCCACTGGATTAAATGTCTTTGCAGCTTGTTTAAGGTGTGAGCAGCGTCTCTGCCGTGTCAGATACGGTGACGTGCATAGTGCACTGTCACCAGCAGTTCTCAGTCTAAACTGAATTCCTACTTGGAACGTGCAGTAGGCCGAATTACTGATGCTGACCCTGACTGTTTCAGCTGGCCTCTTAGGCTGTTTTGAAACAGGAAAAACTCTTGAAGTGAAATGCAGTAACTCTGCCAGAGCATCCTCACTTTAAATTCAGTCTTTTAGCGAATTTCAGGTTGACTGGGAAACCTCTTGAAATTGAAACTCGTCTCATACATGCATACATATGATAAATAATGCTCATGCATTAATGAAACTGAGGTAACTGGAAGGAGTGGTATATAATGCTGTATAAGGAGAGTGGAGTCTCTTGGCATGGTCTTCCAGGATGTGAACGTGACTGCGCAAAACAAGGGTGGGTGTTGCCAAGACACATTGTCAGTTCAGCCGTAAGGGTAAGTTAAAGACTGGGACAGCATTTCAGGAGCCTCTCGTAGAAACTGCTTTCACACTGGAAAAACACACCTAAACTATGGTGCTGTGAATTACAGGGACAGTCTGTGATCCTTTGTTCAGTTTGGATCCTAATGATCATCTGAAAATTTGGAACTGCTTGTTCTTCTTTGCATATATTCACGTTTGTGAGTTTTTTTGTATGTATGACTGATGTTTAATCAATACGGTAACACTTTGAGTTGCAAAAACTTAGTAAATGTTTTACCAAAAGTATCTTGGACTATGTGAATCCAGCAGTCTTCTGTGAAGACTACCATGTAGCCTGGGAAACAAGTCATCTCTATCCCTCGATGTGTTTACCGATTTGGGCATATTTTAACATCAAAAGCTCTGTTGTCAAATACCCTTTCCAACCCCTATTCCCCCAATCTGGGCTTACCTAAAATGAGAAGACAAAAAAGGTTAAGACAGACACCTAAAAGCTCTGTTGAATTAAAGCTGAAAATATGTGTACTTTGTATTCTGTTGAACTTGCAGGGCTGATCACTCCTGCATCTGTGTCCGTGTAGGACAGCGGTCTTACTCTGTGGTGTTGGTATCACTTCTCATTTTCCAAAACCTCAGCAGAAATGAGGAGCAGGGTTTAAACTCGAGAAAGAATCAAACCTGATCACCTGTAACATGTAAAACTTTTTGTGAGTTGTCAGAAGCACATGAATTCCTTCCACTGCTCTTTTAAGCTGTTATTTCATTTGAAACTGGCAAATAAGCTGACCCTCACCAATAGAGAAATTTGGAGTACTCTTTTCTCTCTTTCTTCCTCACATGTATTGAAACCCGTCTCTTGGTGGCTCAGCAGATGCAGGTAAGTAAAACTGCCCTTTAAGTGCACAGGCTAACCCTGATTTACTATTTATTTGTGTTGAACTTTTCCTAATGGGGGCTCCATTATTTTAAATTTTGGCCGATAGTGTGTGGTACAGCAGTATCAAAAGGAAAAGAGAAATGGTCCTTCGCTTAAAGACCATGGCAGCAAAATACACTGTATGCATACACCATGTTTTTTGGAGGCTTATCTTCATAGGAATATATTTAATATGCACTAATGATTCAGTTTAGGCATGTACTAGGTATAAAATAAAAACCCCTGGAGAAGTTCAATTATAAATATTTTATTTAAGAATATTGATTACACATGAGATGTCATTTGTTATGAATCTGTGTGCAGTTACTAGTTACACCATGAAGTGTAGTTAGGTATTTGTTTAAACATTTATTTGGCACTGTCCACAGTATGCTGTAAACAATATTAACTTCATATGCTTCAGCTGCAGTGCTTTCTATGTATTCTCTAACATGATTTCATCAACATGTTGTACACAATTATACAGTTACTGAGTGTCAGTAAAAATTATAAAAACACCTAGAGTATTCATAATAAAAGTGAAAATGTGGTAAGACTTCAAATTACTGGACCTTTGCTTCTGTAAAAGTACAAGACTTGCAGAGACATTTACTAAAACTACTGCACTGATATGTTGAACAAACTAATTCCCAAAATGCTGTCAAATACAGTTCTCAGTTTGACTTTCTGCTTGCTGATAATATGCTTACAAGGACAGTGATGACAATGAGGTTTTGTTGACCACCAATTTACTAGGCCTCCCCCCAGATTTCTACAACCTGTTCAAAAACCTGCTCAGGTTCTGACCAGCTGGTACCAGAATTCTGGTTTCTGCAGAGGCTTACAGAAATCCCATTATTTTCAAGCCAGCAGAATTGAGTGTACTTGAGTTTCCCAATACCAGCACTCAAAAAATAAAATGGGAAAACCATGATCAACACTTCTCAAAGCAGGTAAGAAACCTTTCATATTTTGGTAGCTGTATTAAGTAAATCTTTTAACTGCTCTGTCTCTTATTATGTACTTAAAAACTGTGGTCAGATCTTAATAGGGCAACTATAAAGTCCACTGTGGTCCTTGCTTTTTGGTGCATGACATGATGTTAAACTTGGCAAAATTCAGATGCTTGCTAGCCAAGAAGAAAAAAAAAAAAGCACCAGACCTAGTTCAAGTCAGCCTTAAGCAAAGAGATTTCCAAACCAATTCTTTGAAAAGAAATTAATGAACTGTTGACACTTTTTGATCCTGTGGCTTTCTAGACCTCTGAAGTATCAGTGACTTAGAATAAACTATTAGAACAAAAATAGAATTACTTTGCATTATAAATGTGCAATTAGGACTAGGCCTTCACTGTAGTGGCTCTGATGTCAGGGAATGGCTAAGATCAAGCAGTTCTGCGGTAGTTTTACAAAATACATGAAGTATTCATGTAGAACTTGTAATAGATAAATTAATGGCTATTGTGTGTTATGGGCAAACAGTAAAATAATCTCAAGTCGTTCTAGATTGCTGACAGAGGTGGCCATAATGTGCTTCATGTGATTCTGTAAGCTTTGTCAAATTACATACTTCAGGGTGTAGTTTTCTCTGTACAAGTCTGACTGATTGTAAGAGAAGTCACAAGTTTTAAAATCCAGGATGAGGAAAAAAGTACAAGTACTTCAGTTCCACTTACAGTGCTGCACAGGTGGCTGAGTGCGTTAGTGCCTCTGAAGCAGTATGTGAGGCTGAAGGCTGGGCACAGAGTAGCTGATGGCATCCTGATCCAGTTGGTGTGGCAGATGTCTGTATTCAGGGGAATAAAGCTGGAAATTACTCTGTAAAATACTGTACTTGGCAGTGGTGGAAAGCAGAGCTTTCCCTGAAACACTGATTTTATTCCAGCTACCGTTAGAGAACGGCACTTTCTGTCTGACAGGCATGTGGCTTTTAAGTGTTACGCCATACTTGTTGCTGCTTCTGGACACAAGAGTAAATGTACTAGGATTACCTGTGAAAATGGACTGTACCAGGTTGTATTTAGACAATCAGATGGGGCCATGAAAATTAGTATGACCCACGCCAGAAGATGGAGGGCCACAGCTTCTACAAATGCACAGTGTGGGACAGTTGCATGTACCTGCTGGTGACCAGTACCAACGCTCTGCCTGGATCGAGATCGCATGGAGCAGCTTGCCTTGGGCAGGATTACAGACAGAACACAAACCTTAGTTTATGACTTTACACTTATCTTGTAAGTAGAGAAGACATGAATTAATGCAAACTAATTTCATAATCAGCGGTTCAGTGCAAGGGAACTGCTTTTTACTTGAAGTTTGCTAAGATGTCACTGAAAATGTTCAGAAAGAGGTGCGCATGATGATCCTTGAAGATCAGCGTTGGACGAAAACGAATTGATCTGTCGCCACAGCCTCCCAGCACAACACCTAAAACAGTAACAGAATAGGTCCTCTAGTCATTTCCATCTTTGCCAAATATCCAGATGATGCAAATCTCTGAATGAGGTGAGGGCCAACAAGCTCCCCAAATCACTGCTAACCACACAGTGATACAGCACCCAGTCAGTGGTGCAAAGGGGCCTCAAGCTTCCCAGCAGCTCGGAAGAACGCTGCGGGTGCCCGTAGCTGTTCTGTAAAACACTTGGGAGTGTTGGGACTAATCCCAACATCGGTGGAAAGACTCCGTCCAGCACAGAGCTCAGACAGCACCTGAGACTTCAGAGCTGCGATACTCCACTGGTTAAGCACCTCAAGGCCAGAACAAGATGCGGTAGGTTTCTTTGCAATTTTGTTTTTAAACTACTTTGTTTTTAATTACAAGAAGTTAAAAATCAATTAATTCTGTAAAGTGTTAGTGGGCAACAAAAATCCAGCCTTTTACACTCTAAAATTTTGGCTTCACAATAGTTTAGATGCATCATGCCTGCTTCTTTCAAGAGATGCAAGTAACAGCAAAAGCTGACAGCAGCAAACCCAGGACCCGCACACAGTTAAATTCAAAGAGAATGTTAGGCTTCAGATCATGAGGTTGCCCTCCTGACACTGGGGCTTGTCTACAGCTGGGTAAGAGTTCTGTAGTAAAAGAGGGATGCAGTTGTAGATCTGTGCCCATTTTAGGCAACTCATATTTCCTTATTAGGTATTCCATAAAACTCGTAGTTTTCCTCCCTATGTTTTCCTGAGTGACAGTTACGTTAACTTCTAATTTTCCTGATGTGTTTCTAGAAGTAAGCCATGCCTAGGCACACCTAAGGTCACTGCAGAGGAATATGAAAATGTCACAAAACCTCATGCCCTACATAGATCTCTTCCAGCAACGTCAGACCTATAGAGAAAGGTAAACATATATACCATGTAATGGACTGGTCCGACGTCTCTGAAAATACAAGTATTTCCAGAAATGCCTAAATACAGCTTTGTTCATAATTTCACTTCTGTCCTCTGACAGTGTAGTACACATCTACCATACAAAAAAGGAAAATTTAAAGCATTACATATGCTGCTGTTTGTCATCTGAAGCTAATCCACACACAGAGACTTTCTTACCTTTGTTTCTGGCTATTGTAATTAACTTGTTTCTTGTTGCATCATTTGGAGTGTCAAACGAACAGAATGTTCCTCTTCCTCTCACTCTGCTGATAAGATGGGGGTAACGAGCCTGCAAAGAGAGGTGAGGAAGTAAGCATGGTGGCAGCTGCCGTGACAGGGCAGCTGGTGGCAAGCTCTGCTCTGCCACATGGAAACCTGCTGCCTCCTCCGTGCCGGTGGAGTGGAGCTGCTGCACAGGCTGGATTTCTCGCGTAACCTCGCGTCTTGTTCGCCCCTTTCTGACAAAGCTCTGAACAGCCACAGACCGCAGAGCCCAACGGCAGGCAGGTTCTCTCCTCCCGAAGCAGATGAACATCTGAGCAGGAAGTGAGAATGAATTTGCACCCCCGAGCTGGGTAAAGTAAAATCTTACTTCAGGCTTCCTGAAGCGAGTGTAAAGCACCCTGTATCTAAAATGCACTCCAGGAAAACGTGAGCATAACTAATCTGGAATGGGGCTAGAAACCGGCTCATTCTTATGCTGCAATAAGACACTTGCTAGTAGTATCTGCTTCACTTACTATCAGTTACAATCCTCATCTGTTATAAGAGTAAATTTCTTTGGATAGTACCAGTTGTATTCTGGCCCTCCAAAGTGTGAAGATTATAATTTTTTGTATTCTCCTGCCTGCTATGCCTTGAAGTTGTGGAGAGAGCGGAGATTGTATTTGGGTTTATCCTCTGCAAAATGGCTTTTGAAAGGTGAAAGCTGCAAGCCTACCCTTAAATGCCTACCTGATTTTCCTTCTCATGTGGGGCTGCATAGTTGGAGCTGTGAGGAATTTCCCTTAGTCAAGGGAGGGAAACCTACAATTTTCTTCTTTCAACAGCCCAACGGAATTGTTACAAAATATGAAGGCACTTTAAAAAGAACTTTTGGGACAATGAAATGCTAGCTGCTTGTGATAACAGACACTTCTAGCAAAATAATTTAACTAACTGCAGTTCATACCTTCAGATATTTGGGGGTCACTCTCTGTTTTGGATTAAGCTATATAAAATCAGCATTCTTAAGTCAGTAGAAGAAAGTTTACTTCAGTTCCAAACAGGACACAGTTATTCAGGCTTGCAGTGAAGTACCTAAACCAGCAAGTTACTGATTGTGGTCTAGTCCCCAACTGGAGTTCCTTACTCCAGGTGTCTAAACTGGATGAGGTCAGACCCCACCTGATCAGCAAACTTATCTGTAATCCTTCCAGATGTTTACCTGTAAATCCAGCAGCCCAGTCAGTAGTGCTTTCCCAGCGTGGGTTGCGTTGTTTAGAAGGTCTTCTCTTTTAATGACTTTAATGACTTCAGCAAGCATAAGGTTCTTGGATGGATCTCCAAGCCAGGTATTAAAAATCCGATAGGGCTTGGGAAAGGGTGGAAAGAGAGTTGTGAAACATGTTAACAGGCAAATCACTATAATAAAGAAAAGCAAGCCATCAAACTGGTAATGTCGATATCAGGTGTATGAAAAAGCATGCACTAATACCAACCCCCCTTTTTTTGCTGTAAGTGCAAAACACAGCTGCCCTGCTGAGCAGAAACAAAGGGCAACTACCTTAGGCTACAAATTTAGTGCATTCTGTCTTGCTGCTCTGACATCTTATTGAAACATGGCCATAGATGACATGGAAATCAGCATCATCTATACAGGTTTTACATTCAAGCTTTATGTTCTCCTCAATTTTTTTTTTCCATTTATTACATCAAAAGTGTCATTAATGCGAAGAAGAAATCTTGCTGACAGAATCCATAACACTGACGTACAAGCTCTGCAGATACCAAGTTGCCCTATGGAAAAAGGTGTCAGTTTGTGATTGGATTTTGTACTGAAGGTTAGTTCATTAGGCTAAACCCAGTTCTCCACTCCTTCCCACCAGCTTTATGACCTTTGCGACTGACAGCAACTGGCATAGAAGTGAAGAAGTGACAACTTTTGTATAAGCACAAAGCAAGTATCTATGAAATAGCAGGTCCATCTAGCTGAGCCTGCCTTACTGAAGGAAAGCTTGTTTCTTCCGTGGACTTTACAGTTACTTATGAATGGGTCACCAACTAGCACAGAGTTCAAATTTCATTGAAAATCTTACGGCGTTTGGCCTGAACTCTTCTTTGTGGAAGAATCCTCCTGTCATCATCTTCTTACTGAATGTTACCACATCAGCTGGGTCATCCAGGCCCCAGTGCTCATGTGCCCAGAATTTTCCTGTGCAGCCGCCTCCCGTCTGCACCTCATCCACCAAGAAGGCACAGCCATGCTGCAGAGATAGATGTAAAGAGCAGGGAATGTGAGCCCTCATTTCCAAACCAAAAATACCTCCCTTTGCAAACAGATAAATACAAGCCAATTAGATGTAACATCCCTCCTTCCTCCCCCTTGACTGCTCCAAATCTCCCCTCAACCCCCATGCCAATGCCACTCACTGTGCATTAGATTTCACAATTAAAAATTCAGCTGTTTTTTCAGAAAGGCACTACAGACATATTTTCTACCTACATTCACAAACAAAGTACGTGTTTTTATATAGTCTTGAACATTTCTAGAGGATACCTGAAGACATCTGGGAGCATCTTCAAAGCCCCTGAGGGAGGCAGAACATCATTTCTAGGAGTTTTGATTGTTTTGAATAAGAAGTCTCTGCCTCAAATCTGAGTCAGGTATTTGTGGCACAAAGGCAATATCAGCAGCATGATCTGTTCAGTCTAAGGGCCTAAAATGATCCTGGAAGAGCTGCCTTTTCAGATGAGTCTGCTGAAAGAGCTACTCAGCTGTGAAGGACTATGTCGTTGAAACTTTGGGTCAGGGAGATCAAGCTACATCATGCTACTGTAATTAGAACCAATTGGTAAGTACTTCTGACAGCATCTCATTTTAGACAAGGCAAACCTTTTCATTTCACCTTATTTACTAAATCACCCTTGCATGAGCACAGTTGTTAACACTGGGAAAAGCTGCTTTTTCTCACGGCAGAACAGAATTTTCCAAATGTCATGTATGCTCTTCTCTGTAAGCAAACAAATGTTTTGAGGGTGAAAAAAGCATGGAGTAGGTCTTATTGAGGGTCATCACTTCTAAACAGGTAACTTCACATTCCAAGTATCAAGACATCTGTCCTTTTCATTGTTTTATTGGAGCATCAGCTCTACAGTTGGACTCAATTTGTGTTTCAGCTTTTTTTGCAATTAAAACCAAGTATGTCAACAGAAAATTACCCTTTTCCAAACCTGCCTCTTCTGAAATTGTTTGAGCCCCCTCAACAAATAGGCATTATCATATAAACAACACTGCTGCAAAATCCATAGTTAATGAAACAGAGTAATTTCTCACTTAGACAGTAGAAGAAAGTTTATTGGACTGAGGAAACCACTAGGTGCACATCAAATGGAAGAGAAAATACTGTGCTGACAAGGGGTTGCTCGTATCTGAATACATACCTGTACAGGACCACCCCAACTGCTACCAAGGAGGCCTGTGAAGCTCTCAAAGTGCCTGGGGCAGGGGGAAGGCCTCTGGAGACACCAAGAAGTATTTGCATGTTTAGCTACCACTGAGTGAACAGTGAAATATTTTATTACCTTTCTGGCAATATCTCGTAGCTTTCTGAAGAAGTCATCTGAAGCATGATTGTCCCCACCCTCTGACTGTATTGGTTCTATAATGATTCCAGCCACAATCTTCTTCTTTTTCCTGTACTTTACAATCAGGTCTTCCACCTGTATGGTACATTCTCCTTTTAGGACATTCGCACATTTCCTCCCAGAAAGATTAAATCTTGGCAACAAAACTTCAACTTCTCATAAGCATTCCTGGCTATAAAGGTGTCAGGAAGCACAAGGAATTAACAAGTAGTTCTTCCAGCATTTAACACTACCCTCTTGTTCCCAAATAATGCTTAAGTTTAAATCATACCCTAAACACATTGTAACTAGTCGCACATTTATCTACAAAGGTGTGAAAGCTCTAGCAAGTTTCAGCTGAAGGTATGGTGGAAACCACTGTAGCTTGCTATGCCATTGCTGTCATTCCACCTAAGCAATATAGAAGAAAACACATTTTGTGTCAGAAAATAAAACTCGGCTAATGTATTAAAGAAGGTAATCTGGTAAATTTGCTTTCTCTAGTCACCTACTTCAGATACTTAAAATTAATCAGATGAAATAGTGCAGAAAACCTGTTGCTGATAAGGGGCTTACAGAGAAGTTTTAATTAACCTTGTAGTACCAGCTGCTGTGATTAGTAGTGTCATTTGTACTTGAAATACCCTTTACAGCTTTCAGAGCCCACAACCCGTGTAGGCTGTATTGGGTTTGGAAACCCGATGGTTTCCAAAGGCTGCCAGTAAGCCAATCCACAGACTTTCAAAGAAAGCATTCGGCTTTTTATTTTGGTTGGTTTTTTTGTTTTTTTTTTTAAATAACAGCTTCAAGTCTGTGGATTGATATTTTGTGGCACAATTCCCCCACCCCAAGCTATTGTGGAGCAAACACAGGGAAGCAATTTGCTGTGCTGTTTTCTCCGAAGGCAGGCAGGTTTGAGTAAGAAGTCTCTGCGATCCAGCCCTGCGCAGCCATCCAGAGCGCTGCTGTGCTCTGCTCAGCACACCACAACCCCCTGCCCTCGTCGCTTACGACGCTCCAGGTCGCGCACTACTGCAGTTCCAGTCACAGGGCACACCATGCCTTGCTGCCCACCTCCGTCTCTCACCAGTGACAGATCCTAGATCCCAGTGTGCCCAGCAGGGAATCCAACCCCATGGTCCTGGTACCTGGCGATGGTTTTCCTCCCTTAAACTCTGTTCTGCCCACCCTTCCTTTCTCCTGGGCTAGGGAAGGCAGAGTCCCTGCCCACTCACTCCCTGCAGCCATGGGTGGGATCAGAGCTTTATGACAGAAGGCTACCACAGAAACGCTGAAAAACCTGAAATACTGTTACAGGTTCTCTTTGCAGAGGATTATGCGCGCTGTGCTCTCTCTTAGTCCATGTCCCTTTGCAAGATCTGTCAGACAAGTTGACTGTGATACAACAAACTTCTCCTGCATGTGAAATTTCACTTTGGTATGATTCATGTAGACCTCCAATTCACAGTAAGCTGGCTGTTCTTCTGAAAGGCAGGGACAAACTTGGGACTATAAACAACAGTGAATGCTGTTTTTATCACATGCTGTTCCAATCCCTGAAAACATTCTTTTAGTGAAAAGCAGCTAATCCTACTAGACTATTCATTATTTCGAAACAAAACCAGCAGAAAGCTGCCAGTGAATTTTTTACCTCCTCTAAACACCGGGCTTCTTCCTGTTGATTCTCTTTCACAAAGTCTTCCAGAGGATACTTTAGCCTTGGAAATGGAGCAATAGGCCAGTCCAGCGATGGAATGTCCAATTTGTGAATTGCTTTAGAGTGAGTTGTAGCTAAGCAACCTAAACCCAGAAAAGCAAAAATTAAAATAATACCTGTCTAGAAACAATACAGGAAAAAAGCTACCAAGAGGTGAAAAATTGCCTGACACCAGGACTGTAGAATTCTCTTAATTGCTCTATGTTTTTACTTCATTTTCTGAAATACTGGGTAATGGGATTTTGTCAAGCTTAAGTGGCTTGCTCTAGCTTTTAAACATCAGTTTCCACATGCACTGTTCCAGAAGAACAGGAGAACCTCTGTTAATCTGAACAGGCTGCTCAGACAAGATGGGTTTCACCTGTCCAAAGAACACTGCTCGCAAATCTCAGAATTACAGCACTCTTGGGCAACATGTTTAGAACAGGGATTGAGCCAATATAAAATCGTAAAAACAAGTGACATCTTGTCTGCATATTGTCGTGATTTTACCCCCGGAGTTAAGATTTTTACTAGTATAGACAGGAAACCTTGGATTCAGAATGAAAACAGGAGACATTCCGAAAATAAATTTTCAAAAAATATAAAATTAATTCCCACCGTCACTCAAATATTCTGTTTCAGTACTGGTGGGGCTTCAACGGCAAGCCTTCAATAAACCTACAGCTCCTCCAGTGGTAGTATTTGTCTAAGGAAAAAACCACCGTTCCGAAACCACAGCGAGACGACAGCTTACTGCAGCGGCCGAGAGGAGGCAAAGGAAAGGGAGGCTGTCGCCGGCGCTTTTCTTACCCAGCGTCCTTCCGTGGAAGCCGCCCATGAAGGAGAGCATGGCGTAGTCGGGGCAGCCGGGGGGCTGCAAGCAGAGCAGAGAGGGGGGCAGTCAGCGCGGGCGCCCGACGCAGCCCCGACGCGAGCCCGCGGCCAGGGCACAGCGGGATGGCTGGGTCCAACTGCTGCCCCTCAGACCATGCAGACCGGTCTCCTCTTCCACCGACGCGCACCGCAAATTGTTATATTTACCCGTTGGAACAAATACATTTGTCGCCCGCTAAAAACTGCCTGACCTCCTAAAATACATCATTAATACTAATGAATAGGTGGCGGCTTATGCCGTATCGTAGTATCACTTCGCACATGAGCACGCACAAAGGCTAAGCATTCAGTACAATCAGCCCCTTTTTGTACAAACTACGAGGACGTGCACGGGGTGGCCGTGCCCAGGGGTGGCTGCGGGGGCTCTGCGAGGAGAGCCTGGGGGGGGCCCTGTGCTGGACGCCCCGTGCGTTCCTGATGACTCGCTGTACCAAGAATGAGAAGGAACCATGACAAAAGACATGCAAACTGTATACCGTCTGGAATTCAATAAAAGGATATTCTGGGGCTAACCCTCCACAACCCCTAAAAATACAAATTCTCTTTCTTTATGCCTCTCTCTTATCCTGCAACTGAGAGGATTGTCACCACTTACACACCCCGTTTACACCTTTAGTCTTGTACCCCACGCTCAGCTACAGGGTCAAGGCTGCAATATTTGTAACTGGATTCTGGAGGATCACCCCCAAACGGGGGATGGAGCTGCCCTCTCAAATCTGCCCCCTCCCCCAGCTGTAAAGAGAACTCAAGACAATTAGCTCAAAGAGGAATCCTAATGTTTAGATAGCTGAACGTGGACAAAAAGTGATCATTAGTTATACACATCTTTGGTCATCTTGTAAAATTCCTGCTCCTTCAGGTGATGGCGTGCCATCCTCTTACTAGTACTGGCACAGCCATCTGTCTGACCATGCTGTAAGCAACATCACAGAACTTAAAAAATAATTCTGAAGACAAAAAGAACAACAACAACAACAAAAACCCTATAAAAACCCTCCTCATTTTTAAAGCCAAATGTGTTTCCTAATCCCATGTGAATGAATTGAATGCTCGTCACTACAGAAGTGCCAAAGATCAGGCTGGGACCAGCAGGTTATTAATTTCCAATGTTTTTATCTCAAAGAAGAGATTAAATACTCTGTTTTCTCCTCTTGTTGCATGTTAAGATTTGTGACTGGCAAGAGTGAGACCACCTCAGTTGAAGGTGAATAGGACTTCAGAGGTTTATCAGCTGCATCTCAATTTCCTCATCCTGCCTGTTGTTAACATTTAGTCAGTCAAATTTTAACCAACCCCTTGATCAGTTTTAAGCCATAAAAATCACAATTTCTGGAAAAAAAAAAAATAGAAGGTCTGTTGTTATTATTTGTAAACTTTTCTATGTATTAATGATCTCCATGGACCCATCCATCACATGGGCCCCTCTATAGCAAATTATATGTCATGAAAAAAAGGGAGATCTTCCTAAGATTCACAACTGGCAAGGATGCAAAAGAATACAAGCAGCAGGTCTTAATATTTGTGGGAGCTGTTTGTATTTCACCGTTTCCTAAATTTACAAATCCGAGATTGCACTTGAGAGATACTAAAGCTGATTTTAATTCCCAGTCTTACCATATAAACCCAAGCCAATGCTACATCTGCAGGTGTGGTAAAGAACAAATGTTACCTGGTTAATCATACAAGATTCCAGTTCTTCTTTTGTGACATTATTATGGCCCCTCTCCTTGTTCTGAAAAAAAAAAAAAATAAACAAAACCAAAAACAAAACAAAAAAAACCAAACCAACCAAAACAACCCAACAGATAGTTTTCCTATAGTTGTCACCACTGCATTTATGGCTGAATCACAAATTAGTAATGCTGGTATTCCAAATTAGAGCCAATGAAGACACAGACTGTGGCTCTTACATACTGACTGCAATCTGCATTTTCTTTATTTCCTTTTCTTTATAACTTCTAAAGTTGTGTCAATATAAAGTGAAAGCTTAGGTGAAGACTTTTTAATAAAGATTTGATACTAGGTTGAATATAAATAACATAATGAACAAAAGAACCTCCAAGCCTTACTTTGTTTTACAGTAACAGTTCCGATGATGAATGAATACTCATTTCTACATTTAAACCTACAGAAAAAATCTTAGTATTTTACTCACTCTGTACCACAGAAATATTGCTTTAAAGGCATTTTCATTAGAGCAGGATCCGCAAGACATGGTGATCACCTGTGGCAGGCCCTTAGGAGCCACCTGTTAACAGAGACAGAAAATTACTCCAAAATATTAAGCACACATATAGTGCCAAGTGATGATAATACTGATCAGTTCTTAACATCATGAGCTTCAGTATAATGGGAGACCAACCGTGCCTCAGATGAGGAAAGCCAATTTCAACTGCAGCTGAGAGGGCTCAACTCAGTTTCAGTCTGAGGATCTTCAGATTTAAATCCACACAAACAGACGCCACTTATTCCACTATCTCTTATGAAAGCACAGTGAACAGAAGTTAGTGAAAATGTGTTTTCTCATCAGTTCTTGAATCCAGAATGAAAGAGGCAGTATCTGTGCAGAGCAGGCATGTCACCCTCTCGCATTCAGCTGTCAAGTTGGGGAAAAAGGTTTGATCTCATCACTTGTGGTGGGAAGGCGGGTGGACAAACAGCTAATCTGTAATGTTCCCTATTAAAATCCATAACATCCCTTGATATGCCCGTGTCCCTAAACACAGAACATGCTAACTCATCACTGCTGTCTCAAACTTACTGATAACAAGGATTCCTTCAGTCTTTCTGCAAAGTTCTCTGGAGGTAAAATCCCCAGGGCAGGTCTGTTGATAAACGTGCTCTACAAAGACAAAGGAAGAGAAATTGTTAGG
Organism: Aviceda cuculoides; assembly: GCA_035590195.1. Lineage (NCBI taxonomy): Eukaryota > Metazoa > Chordata > Aves > Accipitriformes > Accipitridae > Aviceda > Aviceda cuculoides. The sequence goes on along the minus strand of JAVJGG010000061.1, from coordinate 6,442,911 downwards.
TTTTACTATCACAAGAAAAATACTATGTTGATATCAAGGCAGTTACATTTTATTCTAACTACAAATACCAGCCAGAAATTTGTAGTCATGGCACAAGGAGTTTTAAAACCAGGGAATAATATTCATGTCTTAGAATATGTTTTTCTGTCTAATCCTTCATACTTTATTCTTGCAGGACATCTTAGAAAAGGTGCATGCTAACCGATACTGACATTTCCTCTTCAATATTACCATTTCAGTTGCTCAATCTCAATTTTCCTTATACACAGGAAATACACTTTAAAATCTTAATTACTTGCCTTCAGTTTGAGTAGCTAAATCTAAATTCGATTAGGTTAGCAGCACTTTCTTCCTTATTGAGCTTCAAGACAGACCACTGCAGAACGCTGTGGTTATGAACACCCTCCAGATACTATTACAATGGGATTTGGGGGAACAAGGCAAAGGTAAACTTAAAGGATAGGTCCCACATCTGAGAAAGATAACACACATGCAAAGATCACACACAACGCTACAATAAAACAGATTCCTGACAAAAAACTTGTGCACACAGGTATGCTGTCTCCCTTCTAGACTCCTCTGGCACATACAGTAATGGGCAGTGCAGCAAGGAGATTGGGGAGAAGCTACCCTGCACATTATTATTATCTTGCTACTCGGGAACATGCGTTTAATCAAGCTCAAGGACATTGACTATGATATATCCAGACATGGTGGTGAATTTCCTTTTCAACCATGTACTGTTTTCATGAAGCTTGCTGATTTGCAGGTAAATGTTTCCTGTTCTAGGGCCTTCAGTTTGCACAGTCACCCTTCTCAGTGCCTCAGCCTGAATTTGAGGTACATTCTTTATTGTGCATTACAATAGCAGATTTCTAGCTTCCCAGTTTTCTCCTTTCCATTTCCTGATCGAGGTCTGACATGGACCAGGAACCACTCATGCTGAAATAGACTTCATGGATGCAATGGATCTCTCCTAACAGTGGAATTCCATAGCCTACCAGGAAACTACCTGGTTGACCTCATGTCTGCTTCCCAGAATTCTTTTCTCCAACCATTCCCTTTCCCTGTTAGCAGAACTGAATCTGTTTTGCTGCAAAACCCTTGGTAATCACAGAAGTGACTACAGGAACGCAGCCTTCCCATACCTACGTGGAGGTTACGGAGAAGATGAAGGCGGGCTCCTCAATGGGAAGATGAGAAGCAATGGGCATAAATCAAGACACGGGAGGTGCTGATTTTGTGATAAGGAAAAGCTTTGTCACCAAGAGAACGGTGAAGCGGTGGAACACATCACCCAAAGAGGTTGTGCAGTCTCCCTCCCTGGAGGTTTGCAAGACCCCAGATAAAGCCCTAAGCAACCGGTCTGATCTCACAGCCAACCCTCTCTGAGCAGGAGGTTGGGCAAGGGACCACCCGCAGTCCCTTCCAACTTCAGTTGTCCCACTGGTCCTATGAAGTGGCCACATCAGGATTCACACCTTTGAGAAAGGTAAGTTTGGCATCAGTGAACAGCAGCTGCTGGGAAAACTGGGCCTGCTGCCCACACAGGTGTTTCTAAAGTGCAGCTCTGGAAAAAGCCCCTCAGTCTCCCCAGTCCACTAATGGAGATGAATTTGTCATGTTTATGCAATTAATTCAAATTAAGTGTCATGGATTAAAATTGATTCATCATTGCTCTTAGACTTTGTAGGTAATCTTATTTGATTCACAATGGGCTACTTTTTATTTTAAATTAAATTTGCTCAGAAAAGGACAAGCTCAATAAATTTGCCAACTGCAAAGCAGCATTAATTGCACCCTTTTTTTGCTTATTTGTTGTTTTTCTTGTTGTTGTAACAAGTCATCGTTAAAATTAAAGGCTAAGCTTCAATGACTTAAGTCTTTATGGGTCTCCAGAGGGGACAGACTGCCTCCTCCAAAACATTTGTATTTTCAATGCAACTCAAGCTTGCACATTTCTCAGCATCCTTCAGTCTTTTTCCTCAACACAAGTACTCATTTATTCAGATGTGTGGACCACAGCAAGAGGTGTGAGTGGTCACAATGTACTGTAGGAACACTTCGTCAGTATTCTTATCGAAAACCAAATATCACACAAGATATAACAGAGTATGAGCTGGTACTCTGTAGCTTGTACAAGTGTGTTGCTTCCAAAACAATGTTTGTTTCAATAGACTCAAGCTTAAAAAAAAACCTAAGCAAGGATGTTACTGACAGATTAACAGGAAGTTCTTGTTTAGTATGTATGAGAAATCTTACCTGACTTTTTATCCCAGTTTAGAAGTAAATTTTCTTGCAAAGTTAGAGACACGAGACCATAAATTTGTTGTGAATTTGATTATGTCACAATCAATTGACAACATTTGCCACTAAGCAGAAAAGTGTATTTTTCTTTTGTTGTTAATAAGATAGTACTGAGAAAAACAGAACATCGACATCAAGCTGCTATGGTCTCAAATGAACAGACGCATATTCTGTTCTTTATAGCTGGCTATAAAGAGGGTACATGGAGCATTACAAACAAACCAAACAAAAAATCCCTACAAGAAAACACCAATCCCATCGTTAACATTAAACAAGGGCCCTGCCTCAATGTGTATTACTGAAAAAAAGTACTTTCATGATAAAGCTGGCAGTTTATCTGCAGTCAGACCCCAGCACACACTCCTGTCTGCAGCGAGGTTTGCACGAGTTCTGGGTCTTCGCAGCTCTCTGGCCTTGGCTCTGCAAAACGTCACTGCAAAATTGACATCCTGCCTACACCGTGCCCAGGCTAAAGCCTGCCAGAATTCCTAAATGCGCAGTCAGGCACAGACTAATAGGTTTAGTGCCACCCTCTGCACTGAACTAGTGCAGGTTTCAGAAATTGGAACGGGGGACCGATAACGTCTCTGATGCTCATATGTGGGAGAGAGGGGTCCTGGTTGCACCATTCTGGACTATGGACACAGCTCCTTTTACTGCAGGCTTCTAGCTGGCAGCCTGTTAACTTCCCTTTTCCAGTGGACGAATTAGCAACTGCCACCAGGCAACAGGTTTTTTTGGTTTTGTTCTTTTGTTGGTTTGGGGTTTTGGAGTTTTGTTTGTTTGGTTTTTTTAAATCTGACTTTGCCTACTGCTGCATTATTATTGTTATTCTCTCAGAAATAGTTTTTACGAGTTAACATAAGTATTTAGACATACTAGTGCTTCTGTAATACCAAGATCTGCCTTTGAGAACTCCCGCATTTCTAGCTCTAGTGGTTTTTTTAAAACTTGAAGTATTTTAGTTCTGTGGAAGGCAGAGTTTCCCATCCTGAAGAAATGAGAACTCCATAAAGCAAATCAGCTCAGGGAACTCAAATGTCTGCAGTTCTCTGTCATGCTGGCTCAGGATTACAGTCTGCTGGAGTGAGCCAGCAGGTTCTTTTGGAAGGGAAATGCAGGTATGAGAGGGAACTAGCCCACACTTGACCTATGCCCTTCCAGGCAGCGTGGACACCCGTTACTGGTTTGCAGGAACAGTGGCTCAAGTCACTAAAGACAGTACAGCCAACAAGGATCTATTGATGTGCAGTGAAAAAAACAGTGAGCTCAATCTATGTACTATATGCATAAGCTATCGTGCCAAAAAAAGTTACAGTTTTAAAATTTGCACAAAATCATTATGAAATCCAAAACTTCTGCCCAAGCACTGAAAAAATGAAGCTTGAAATACAATGCAACTTTCTTTCAGTGATTTCTGTAATTCAGGTTATTTCCAATCACTATCAGTATACTGTTAGGGAAAACAGGAAGATACTTTATTTAAGAATCAGTTACTCTGTTTTGAAATAATCCTGTCACTCTAGTCTAATGATTTTATTTTTTTAAGGACATCAGTGGTTTAGTCAACTTAGTACTTAGGAGATGGGAATCAGCCAGTACCCCTACCCCCCCCCTCCCAAAAAACCCCAACAACCAACCCCAAACCACCCAAGAAAACCAAAACACCCACAGCATTCCAGTTTTAGGGTGCCATCTTCCTATTCAAAATACTATATTCTCTTGCAAGGACTTGTGCTTCCTTTCAGGCTCAAAAGTCTTCACTCAAGAACACTGCTCAAATAGTTAATTGGAAACACATGTGCTTGAACTATGATTTAAAACTGGCTGCAAACATATCAAGTGCTTGCTTCACCCAAATGTTTACTTCTTGTAAAGCTTCACAGAGGTTTTGGTGTCTTCCTAAACACTACCAAGCTCTTTTCATCTAGGGAGAAATAAAGAAAGCAGATCCTATCATACTTTAAACTGAGTCATTAAGCATTCATTATCAGTTTAAGAAAAACTAAAAAAGACTGCCACAAGGAGGGAGAGGACTCCTTCAAGTACTTAATGTTTTAATTCACTTACTAAGTTCTGTGGCTGCTGTAGAAGCTTTATCAGAGAGGGATGGCTGTAACCTAATTAAAAAGAACAAACAAAGAAAACAGTTATTTGTCTGGTTTCAATAAATTAATGTAAAGCATAACCTAGAGAATAGCCTTAACTTAATGCTCAACTGTTTCTGTGTAAGTTGTATATGTTTTAACTACTAATAGCAGAACTTCTTTCGAAGTAGGACAAGCCTCTCTTCTTTTACAAAATATATTATCTGGAACTTTGGTACAAATTTTGTGTCAGGCAATAGCAAAACATATTTTAGTACTGAAAGTTAAAAATTGAACACGAAAATAAATGAACATGACATGGATATTTTGCTTGATAGGGCCTGATGGAAGCATCACAGTTTCTACCAAGTACTGTGGGAGCGACATTACTAAATGCTTGCTCACTCTCCTTGCTAGGTTTCCCACATATATTTGGTTCCTGTACAGCACAACGAGCAAACCTCTCCTCTTCCTCAATTGCGAGCAGACATCACTTTCTGCCAGTGCAGCCCCCAAGCCATTGTTTCTGTTAGTCACCATTTAGCTGTGGTACCGAAGCATCCCCAGTTTCTCCTGCCTGAAGCTGGCTGCTGATCGTTCTCGCTCTCCGTCACCCTGACCGGCTCAGCCTACGTGGCTCTCACCGAGCACGGACCGCCCAACGCGCGTTTCAGAAACGGCTCCTCACGCTCGGAGCCACGGAGAGAAGCTCCCCATGCAGCTGTGTGCGTTTACAGTAGCTGGTGCTACACTTCTGGCCTCGTAGCAATTTTTACCCTCCTTGAATATCAGACTGATTACTTCTAGCACAATAACAGAGGTTTTTTCATCCCACTGTGCTTTTTAACTGATTGGATTTCTCCTCATTGTAAAATCAACTTAGAAACATATATTCCCCCCCTTTATGATTTTCTTCCATGCAGTTCCCCAGTCTTTGGCAGCTGACCATAAGAAATAAACAAGCAAAAATCCACATATTTACCGATTTCCCAAAGAAAGCTCATTTAGCAATTGTAATTTCAGTGCATTATAATGTGCTACCAAAACATCAGTGAAGGCTTTTTGTCCCTCAGCAGATACAGCTGGATGCTGCAGGGTAACCTTACTAGCACAGCAGTGCTGTTCTCAGAGATGTTTTTTCATTGCGGATCCATACAGCAAGCACACGTTATGGCAGACCCAGCAGGGGTAAGCCCTGGGACTCCAACAGGATTTTGCCAACGGCTTGACAGCACTCCTTGACATCTCTCACAGTTGGATGGCATTCATCACCGCTGTCCTCTACAATGCTATCTAAACACTCTCTCCGCACAAGATGCTGCCAAACTCGATTTTGAGACGTGCACATACTGGCCTCCACATTATCTATGCTTTCACGTAAATATACACTCATTTATTTGCACGCATGAAGATGCATATTCCAACCCTGCATACTGCAGATGTTCATGCATGATCATTAACAATTCTACCAGAAGGAAGAGGCTGTCTACATAGATAGTCATATACTTAAAACTCATGGACTGATAAGCACCCAAATCTCTAACCCACCACAACCCATTAGTCATTCCAAGACACCTCTCTGGAAATCTTTCTTTCTCAGTCATAGATTTACATACCTCAGCTGTGCATCACCGCAAAAAAACCCTGTTTGATAAATTGTTGTCTTGTATTAAAGAAGGAGATTCTGCACTTTTCTTTCTTTCTTGACCAGCTTTTTTTTTTTCCCTTTCCATTTTCCTTACTTTGACAAACTTTTATTTGGAAAAAGAGGCAACAATTTGTCCTTTTACCCAGAAACATCAAGATACTAAGGATGCTTTGGGTTTAATGCAACAAAGGTGCTTAATTTATACCCATTGATGTTCTATGGGATAACTTGCTTGCTTACAGGTAAACCAATGTATCTGATGTAAAAAACAAAACAAAACAAAACAAAAAAACCCTCAAAGGAGCCCAGAAAATTTAATTTTAAGCCTGATTTCTAATGTATGAAATGCCAAAGCCAGAGATTAATATAATCTTTTATATTCCTGTGTAGAAACAGTTGGAAACCTCATTTTCCCCACTGCTGAAGAAATCAGACCGCTCTAATTTTATTACAAAAACTTATCATGCCTCTGAACTCCCCATTCTAGTTGAATGACAATAGGCCTGATTATCCTGTCTGAGCAATGGAGCATTAGGCTACTGCATTAACAAATCAATTATAAATTCCATTTTTAATATTTTAGCTCAAAATAAGGAAATATCCAGATTGTTTTAACCACATGTCATGCCACGAAAAATCTGTTAAAATTATTATGAAGATAATACAAGCAGTTATTTGGGACACAGACAACTATATCTGCATTGCATCTACTGTCATGGGAAGAATTGTTGTTAGGCTAGAGGGAATGACACAGTCGAAAGCTGTGTTGCTGAGAGCTGTAGCTGAGGCTACCGCTGAGAGCACCTTTGAGAGTATATCTAGTGTTTTAGAAATCTCCAAACTAAACCTTACAGAAGTTTGTTATAAGTAGCTCCCATTGCTGAGGAAGCTTAACCGTTAACTCCAGTATGGCTTGTAAAAACACGTAATTCTGATGCTGCTGTTAAGATGCATGAAGAATGCAGAGATCTGAGCATCTTCTCTTATGTAACGCAACTGCAAGGCTTCTATTACCCATAACTTACCCTTTCTCACCCACACAAGATGTCTCTCCTATTCTTTTCACTTCAGGCTGAGTGGCCTGGTCTTCCTCGTAACACTCCCTATTCTGCTGGTGAATCTTCAAACAGGGCCCAGTAAAAGAAGAGAGAATCTCTAAAGCCTGACTCTTTCTGAAAGAGTAGATCTGTGTGTAGAAAGATGCTGAACTGGTACATGGGTTCATAGTCATGAAACTAAGGCCAGTAAGAACTAAATGGTTAAATAACTATTCTATAACCATGGTAGACAAAGTAAAAAAGCTCTAGGCTGAGACACAAACAGACAGTAACTCTTTGTTTCATTGCCTTGACCAACACAAGGGTTTGTAGATTTACAAATCCACTCTCAAATACATTCCTAAAAGAAGTGACAGAGCTGGCTCTTAAGAGGAGGGCACCTGCTTCATCACTCTTGCTGTGTGTCTAGCTCAATGTGACAGGAAAGTACATGTCCTCCAGGCTCATAAATGTGCCTGTCTGCAAAAGGAAAAAAACTGGAGGCTGCTAAAATAATGAGATAGAGAAAGCCCAATGAATCCATTTGAACTGAGCAGCAGGCTGCTGTCAATATCAAACTACACCTCTCCACATCTCTCCAAACAAAAACAGACCTTCCCAGCACTGGAAAACAGATTGTTTTGTGCTACAACTTCCCAAAAAAACAGTTTTAATTTTTGTTTTTCAGCAAGAAACAGCCCAGAACATCTTTGCCAAGAGGTTTTTTTACACTTTAATTCTTATCTCTCTGCACAGGCACTTATTGCCTCTCAACCTGTGCTGATAAATATATTCTAGGGTAGCAGATCATTATTAAATCTTGGGGAGTCCTGACAGATTCATAAAAGGTTTTATAGGATTTACTTGCAGAGAGATAAGCACAGATGACTAGTGAGCACTTTGTGATCTTGTTTTGGTGTCCCAGTATAGAACCTAACTCTGTCACCAAGTGGGACATTATTAGCAACCTCTGCAGCTTCAGATAGTCAGTCTCGTCATTCAGTACAACTTAAAAAAAATAAAGTAATGCTGTGTGTTCAGTTAGATTTAGGTCAGCCTGTAAGTATTAAATTTCCATCTACTTCCTGTTGCTACACATCATAGAGCCATTATCTGAGAAGGTGTGTGAAGCACTGTACTGTAGGTCCTTCATGACTGAGCAACATGTCATTTAGGAGAAAAACCCCCAGCTGATCCTCAAGAAGGCATTGCCACAGATGAAGGAGGAATTAGATGGCTTAGCTGAGGATCAGTTATATGTACCGGAGCCTTATATCTATGTCACCAGCTTCAATCAAACAGAGAAAGTAAACTGCAGAAGCTCCTGCCCCCTTCTGCCCATTCAGAAAATATTTTCCCCCTAATACTTAAGTATTTTATACACAAAGACTGTATTAAGAGGTATGCTTGCACCATCAAGTGCTACAAGGTCTGAAAGCCTCAGTGCGCTGTCTGTACAATCTTAATTTCATTCTTTTGGAGCACGCACTGACTTTCCTTTGACTATATGACCATGCACTGGTTTCTCCAAATTAGCATTTCTTCTGTGAAGAATGGAAGGTCTTGAACACTAAATGCACTTCCTTTCCTAGAAACCTAAAATACAATCCCATTTCAGTTAGATGAGCACTGGCATACAAGCATTGTGCTCCTTTGTCTCACCCCTATTTCCACATTATCGGTGACAAAGTTATTGCTGTGCAAACTCTAAAAGAGAAACAGTATCGAGAACTTGTGTTGATGAAAATAAGCTAGAAACATTGAAGAGTTCTGGAATGATTACATATTTATTGAGGTGCTACACCAGAGCAAAAATACTAACTGTCTGCAAAGAAGACTGCAATAAATGAAACCCCATTGCAGTCACAAGGTCTTAGATGCCAAAAATTTGGTAATGACCTGAACATCACTAAATTCTGCTTCCCAATAAAGGAGGCCTGTAGGGATGATTTTGAGTCATCATGGTTTCTATACATAGCACAACATCTACCTTTTAAATTACCCCAGCCCTTCTGCTTGTTTTGCTTCTGCAGAAATATATTTTTAAGCAACTGAGAGGAACCATGGACAAGGAACAAACAAACTGAACACCTACTGAACCTATATTCCCTGCAGGTGGGGTCTGCATCTCTGCCTTACTTCTTTTCCTTCCTGAAATGCTTCACAAAAAAATCCACCAACTTTCCCAGGTACTTGACAAGTCCATTGTTTGGTCCCTCAGCCCAACTGACCTGCCACCTTTGCTTTCACTAAGCACCACAGTTCAGTGTTTGGTTTTGTTTCACCCTACTGGAGTCCACATGACCAACACCTTTTTTCAGTTCTTTTGAGATAGAAATGTTAACTAAAGCATATAATTTAATGTTAAAGTGTTTAACCTATGTATGTTAATGTTTAAAACAGTAACATGCTGTTCCAGAATCACAAAGTACACAAATCCAAGCAAACAAAGACAACCTAAATTGTGGAACTTGCATATTCAAATTAAGATTAATACTAGATCTTCTTCCAGGTACCGCTATGTACTTCAAGTGAGCTGTAGCTATTGAATTTGTAGTTTCTTCAGCTATTCAAAACCACCACTACATAATACACAGCAGTGAGGTATACGCTGACTGCAACAAGGCACACATTATGTCAGCTCTGGCTTTTTTTTAATCAACCAACTTCTCTGGTAGTGGCTGAGATGAGGAAACAACAGCTTGAGGACAAAGCAAAAAGTTTTGGTACCACTGTCTCCTACCTATTGGGATGGATGAAATCTGAGAGTAGAGATCCAGCATGCGATTGCCATCTACATCCACTAGATAGTTCCCTCGGCTCTCTTCATAATTGCAAAAAAAGTGTACAGCTTCTGCATTCTTAAAAGAAAAAACAAACAATGCTTTAAAAAGTAGCAGTGTGTAAGAAGGTGCTACTAATGGTTATACAACAAAATCTGATAAAAATATCTCATTATAAGATGCAAAGACACATATTCATTGCATAGGAATTAACTATAGAGCTATTTTTATAAAGAGGGAGCGTGAAAAGTGTAAATATGCACTTCTTCTACAGAACTGAAGCACAGACTTTGAGGAATTGCTCATCTTGGGAAGGCAATATGCACTTAGGTTGACACACTTTTGAGCTCAAGCTCAAATACACATACGTTTTCACTGGCCACTTCATAACAACTCAAAAGGCACATATAGTGTTTAAAGAAAAACCACCAATCCTACCAAATAATTCTGTAGTATTCAAAATACACTAAAAAAGATTCATTCAAATGCACATATATACTATACATTATATACTCAGCATGGAAACCCAGAGTCAGTGTTTCACTTTTTTTTTTGGTATGGAAGTAAACATAAAAACCAGGATTTTAAAACAAGTTCTGAACTCACAGTACTAACACCCCCCAAATTCAGAAAACTTGACAAATTACCTGAATGCCATTCAGCTGCTTCATTAATTCCTGGAGAAAAAGGAACATCAAACAGTCTCAGGTATGTAATTACCAAATACTGAAGAAGAACATGTTTCTTTTTTATGATCACATAAATCATATGCAAAACTTGCACTCCTGTGTGCTTACCAGGCAACTCTACTTGCCACATTAACTTTCACAATGCATCTTGCAAATATTATAGTCAAAACTATTAACTGTGGGAAGTAGAGCTACATGGGCTGCAAACACAGTTTAATTGTAAATCTCCAAAAAGAGAAAGCTGCCTCTTCTGTATTGATCCACTGAACTGAGGAAACAAGAGAGAAATCAGAAAATAAGAGAAGCCAGACACACACAGAAGGGATACTGGCATATTGGTTCTAGAAAGACAGCTCCTTTTTTTAAAACAAAACAAAACAAAACAACACCACCTCCACCCCCAAAACATACCACACAAATAAATACTGACTCTGCCAGAATAAAACAATGTCCAGCTAAGTGAAACTCTTGCTTCATTTCAAAACCAAAGCATTATTTCACATCATAAAAAGCCAACTAAGTTTCTGTTTCACCAGCAGCACAAGTAACCAAGCCTGGTGAGATGTTTCATCAACCTGATGCTCTTTTGCTTACAATTCTTTCATACAGAAAGTTGGCAGCTGAGATTCAGATCTCTCTCTCAGAGAGGGACATTTCATTCATGAGCTTTTCATTCTCAGCATCTTGATAAAAGTGGGCATGGACTGTTAAGAAATGATGTTTATTCATATCCAATTTAAGCTTTGGAATGAAATTTGGTTTTTAGGAAGTTAAACACAGCTAAAGAAAAAAAATACAAGCTGCTATGCTTTGGGAGCTTACTCTAGATCGAGGTCCAGGAACTTCTGTCTTCATTAGAGGTCCATCATAATCAAAATCCACATCAATTTTAGCTGCAGCTTGACTGATATATCTGTGTCCTGTAAGAAATAATGAAAACCTGAGTACAGACCATATTTTCTGTGCTCTCCTCTCAGAATAAATATGCATACCTTACCTGACTGAAAACACTTGACAGATGAGACCAATTACATTGCACTGTCTGAAGCAAAGTAAGTATCTCATCTTTGACAAGTGTTAAATAAAACTAATACCAATGAAGTGGCTTTAAAATAAAATAAAAATCAAGTGAAATGACAAAACAACCCTAGAGAAACAGAGGCAAATCTTACTGTAAAGGACAGGAGGACTAAGAGCACATCTGCTTCCATCTCTGTTGTTGAGTCTGTCCATTACACCTTGAGCAAGCCTTTGCCATAAATTCCCCACTCCTGTGCAGAGAAGGTTTTGTTTGCTATCGGTAATAACCGAAAAGCCTGATGGAGTCCACAGGTAAAAACCACTGGGATGTTCTGCAACAGCTCAAAGAACACCATTCGGGAAAGATTTGTCTCAGGAAGGTAAATGGCTGTGTTTAAAATAAATTCAATATCTCACATGAATCCAGCATCTTGCAGTGCATCTCTGAAATCTGGGTCAAAAATAGTGACAAGTTTTCCTCTGACCCTGCCTCTGACCTTGCTGTTCTTTATCCACAGGTATAGTTGGGGAATCATAATAAACTTGACATCTTAAGGAAACCAAAAGGCAAAAGTCTCCTGTGCTTTGTCAATAACAGGCTCTGCTTCCATTTCTGAAGTAACTGTTTTGAAATACAGGGTTTAGGCATACTTCATACGACAGAGACAGTTCTGGTAAGTGTATATTCCAAATATGTATGTATTCCACTAAGGGGATTACAGAACAATATGGGAATTGTACATTTGCAACAAAGGACGCACAGACTCAAGAACTTTACCAAGGTGACCAGCAAGAGACTATGAGCTTGCTCTGTACACTGTGGTTAACTGCTGAACTAAACTAACGTCCTTAACAATTACATTTTTGTCATGGAGCACCTGCAAGCCTCTACCCAGCACAATATCAACAACAAATTAATCTTAATATGCTTAACCTAGGGCTATCACACTTGAAGCAGATCAACACCCGAAAGACGAGGGCATAACTTATTTTAGCCTGTGATAGACATTTTTAAGCTGGTGCAATTTGGATAGCCCAAAATGAAGATCCTTAGCTCTCCTTCTCATCAGTGGAAAGCCGAGCTGCAGTTCAGAGTGCCTCGCTCACCACTGGAAGTCAGCTCTTGCCCGGTTTAAAGTTACCATTCACCAGCACTGCCCTACGCCAGATGCTAAAATGATACAACACACCCCAATCCAGCAGAGTTCCAGAAAGGGAGACGCATGGGGAGGCAGGCCAGTACCCACGGACGCAAAAAGCACTGGGGTGCAGCGCTGCTGCTGGGAACCCCTCTGCGCTTCCATCCATAACCACCTCTCACTGCCAGAGCTTTGTCTCAGAAATGCACTAAAAATGCGTTTTGTTTGGAAACAACATTTGTCAAATAAAACAAATATTTATCAAGGAGGTATACTATGATACTGCTTGGTAGTGTTCTGAATACAGCCATTTGGCCAAAAATGTCCAACCATGATTTGAGAGTTTGCCTCAGTTTGTGTCAGCCCAAGTTGAGATGTCTCAAGCAAGCCTGATTTTGAGAAACTTTATCTGAAAAATCACAGCCCTCTCTAACTGAGCACTTAAATTCACTGCTCATTTTGGGAAAACTTAGTCTGCAAAGATGATTATTCTCCTCAGCTTTAATTCCAAGTCCTTATATCTGAGATGCGTCAGTGCCTCTCTGCAAAGCTATTAATAGGTTTCATTTTAGCAACACCATTTTTGTGTCATTTTGTTTAGCCTTCATGCAAATTGGAGACAGCATGACAACTGCTCCACTGGGAAAAAAAAAAAAAAAGCTACCGCATATAAAAGATCAAAAGCTACACAGTTCATAGCCAATAAAGCTGCAGATTTAGTAGATACACTATGAAGACTAAAAGGGGAAAAGAGACCAAACTAACCCTTTTGTACGCCCTGCTCCTTCCCCAATGGAGATCACAGCAAACCAGCAGCAAGCATTTCTCCTCCTGTGTCCTCTTCTCTCCCTCCTCCCAGTCTCTAGGTGCTACTTAATATGATAAAGGGGAAAGCACCAAGAGAGGCACAGAATATATAGGACATTTTGGTAGTCAGCAGTTAACAGGAAAGATATGGCCCAGCAGCATACTGGGAATTGTTTGACACAGCTGCGAATTTAAGACAGGTGAACTGTCACCTGCATGCATGGTCCTCCTCCTCCTCCTCCTCCTCCTCCTCCCCAGCCCTGCCTGGTGCTCTGCTGCCAGAGACCCTGTGCCGCCACGTCCCCTCCGTCCATCTCCCAGGGTCCTCCCATCCCGAGCAGCAGCTTACACAGGCATACTGCCTGCCTCAGTCTTTTTACCGAGTTCTCATAAAAACGCACTTGTTCGGACAGTGATTAAAGGTTCCCTCATCTGTTAACGACCAAACCGCTCCTGCAAACATGCAAGATGCCTGACTGCCAGGCTCTACAACGGAGACCAAAAGTCAAAGATTTCCTGGCCATTCTCCTGTGAGGTGTGGATAACATTTTATCTCTTTCACTTCCCCAAAGCACAATCTGTGAAGTATTTCAATAGGTGAGGATTCTAAATTAAAACACAAATTTTATTTTTTCTCTAAGAAAGTTCCATTGTGAATATTGCAAAGGGCACAGTCTCCCCTATGAAAACACACATATTTACAGAGCTGTACAACAGGGAATTCATTTAGAGAATATTTTACTGTTGTCCTAACTTGTTTAACATCACAAGACAAGAGGAGGTTGCTTCCATCAGCCAGGCTGTGTAACACACAAAGACTAAAACTGGTCAGCCTGCTTCATAGATGATGATCATCATCTTTTTGCAACTGATTATGCTACAGCCTCTTTTGCATAGCTATGTTGAACTAGATATTTGCTAAGGGCACAGATGAGTGATTAAAAGCGAACGGTACTTTGCTGTGCAGCGCTGCACTAATTCACACTGGCATAGCTCGTGTCCATCAACAGACAGGTTTTCATACACAGCAAAGGCTCGTCAAGTGAAACTAAAACATACAGGTCTTCCCAGAAGAAGAGTTGATTTAAAGATCATTTTTATCAAATTAGTAATGTTGGTCAATTTGTGAGACATTACTTTTTTCAAACAACAGCTTCAGGAACAGCTTATACAAACCATTATCAATTTCAGTAAGTCTCCAAACCAGAGCCATCTAAAAAATGAGCAACACAAACAACATATTTCCCTTCATTTGCTTGTTATCTCCTAAAGCATGCTACACGTCACCACGCTCTACAAGCAAGTGATTTCTAGGCTGATTCACTAATACAAATTTAATTTTATATACTTGTTTTCAGGAGCCCACAGAGTATCTCATTTTACTAACACCAGTATAATGGCAGCTATACCAATTTATTATTGATCCTTACACTTGTCAAAGAGTTGTTCCACCACCTAGCTCAGGCAAACACTGTGGTTTGAATTTGAAGGAACAGCTTGCCATGAATAAAATGAAAATGCCCTGTGTTACCAGATCATAGGATTTCGAAAAGTGGGGGGTTTTTTTCTTCCCCTTAGGTAGAGGATGAAGAATACAGGCTAGAACAAAACCCTCAAAAACCTAAAACCTCAACATACTAAAAAAGCCTTTGATAGCAAAAGCTAAAACCGAAGTGAAATTAATCTTCAAACTTCTTTTTTAATGAAGCTCTTCTCCTTTTGAGAGTATAACATAAATGATTGGCACAAGCTCACAGAATTTCTAGCGAGGTCAACAGATTTATTCCAAATAGCCCACTTCACTACTCATCAGATATGCATACTTGTTCACAGGGTTGGTTAAAAATAAACAAAACAACCCAAATTTTAACAACACAAAAACATGGTTACCCTGCTTCCCCTCTTTTAACTCTTTTTTTTCTTCCCCTACTCTTATTCAAGTAACTTGGGACTCTGATCAGAAATTTTAATGACAGTCTAAATGGCCAGGTCCTGCAAAAAGCTCAGTCTGTGTGACTTGTATTGGCACGCACAGGTTGTGCAAGTCACTGGCACTCACGTGTAAAGAGCTCTCCTCATCTAAGAGCACCGTAACAGCAAGAAAACAAACTGTCTTATTTATTGCCACATGGCTGAAGACTTTTGAAGCCTAACGCTACTTCAGTGCCCAGGAACCTGTCCAAACACTCATAAAATGAAATGAAAGGAAGCCCAGCAGTTTTTACTCACTAAGGACTCACGCTCTGCTTAACGCTGCAGAACTTGAGAGGTTTGCCACAGCACTGTTCACCTTCAGACGGCCCGTTTCATTAGTCTCACAGGCTGCCCTTATCCTACAGGCAAAACCCGGAGCTCAGACTGCTCTCAGAAGGCTCCGATGTCAGAGCCCTGGTGAAAGCCGGTCTGGCCATCCCCTGACCCCCCCTGAAGACTCACCCACCAGCTTTCTGGCATCCATCGTGCTGGACACTCTGCAAGGCTTTGTCCTCCAGGCCCCGAGGAACCGCAGGGCACGGCTGCTGCCTCTCGCACGCAGAGCACAGCTCCGGGAGACGTCTCGCTCTCCTGCAAAGGCTTTTCCAACACTTGGACACTGTGTGACAGACGACCACATCAATACTTGCTTTGTTTTGCCTGGAGGAGGATTTCAGCCCAGAGACTGTGCTCTGTCTCTCTTGCTTCCCCCGACCCCAAGTATCGCATTCTCCTCAGGATGCAAGTAAATGCAAGTAAATCAGATCGCTCGCTGTAGTTTCATCCCCTAGCAAACTACAGCATGCTCTGCTCAGCTGGCATTTCTAGCTTGAAGGTACTCAATGTACTTTACAACTTAGCCCAAATTATTCCTGTTTGACTTTTTAATATCAGCTTACCCTGCAATAGAAACCTTGAAGTCACCCTGTAACTCAGGCTACTCCACTTTGATACGTACAAGTTTAGACATTTGCACGTCAGGTCTTGGTTTTGAACACTGACTGTACTTTGCCTCTCCAAAGGACAGTAGAGATGGGACAGATAAAAACTGAGATTCTCATTATGTCTGAGCAAGGTATTTTCAAGAATTAAGAATCCCTGATGGCTGGTTCTTCAGTGAACTAACAGCATTAGCTTTGTAATAAAAGATCTAGAATACAGAAAATGCCACAAAGGTCAAGTAGGAACAGTATTTCCCCAAATGGGGAAGCTGAAACTCTCCAACAAATCTCCACAGTGTGTATGTTTATTATGACTGTGTCACTGATGGACTGACAGCATATACACATGATAACCTGTCACTGTTGATACTGATGTAGCTGTACTGCTCTAACTCCTCCATGGAGACAGTCTGATGCCTGTGTGGCTTTTTTATTTTAAAATTTCTTCAAAAGAAAAGATGGAAGCTCAACAAAAATATATTATTGGCCTAAACATCCTCACAGATTTTTTTTTAAACATAATTTTATGTTAATATTCTTAAATTCATATTGCACTATAACTTGTAAGTACCTAGATGTTGAATTAAAGTTATGCTCTTGAGCCAATGGACCAAGTCAATCCACTGACTGTCTGTTGAGGTCTATGATCAAACTGCAATAGAAAAAGGGTTTCTTGTGTTACGTTAGCTTAACTTAAGAACAGGACCAAATTACATGACCTCAGTTCTCATCTTAAAAGTGTGTAAAGTTAAATGGGCTACAACAGAGTGTCTGTCTCTGAAGCAGCATTAGGAAAGCTCTTAAATTACATTTAGGTTATATGACCAAGAACAGCACCCTTTTTTCCTTGGTAAACAAAGCTGTCCACATCATGGCAAAAGTCAAAACACAAACATATGTACTATTAATGAACCTAATTATCAGAGAGCACGTCAGCTGAACGATTTGCAGAGAATTTTCTACCCATGCCATTTAAAGAGGTTGGGTACAAGAAGTTAAATTCTATTTTTGTTGCTTCTTGCAAAGAAGCTTTTTCTCAAAGCTCTATGCAATACATCTCATCTTTCTAAACACTTGAGTAACATCAGCAAATTATCACATCCTTCCTTTTCATCTAACAGGATGTCAAAATTTGCTAGCAGACAGAAAACCTCATTTTCCAACTTCTCTTTTCCATGCTACCCTCATCACTCACCAGGTGTCTCAGCAATTTTTAACGAAGTACCATATTGCTATAGCAACATAATTAATATAAGTACACCCTTCTAACGTTTTGTTATGTTGGTAGCCACAAAGAGCACTACTGTTAGCAGGTCTCTGTGCTAAGGAGTGATCTCTGCTAGCAAGAGCTAGGTTCAGCACAGGGTTAGAAAGAAAGTGCTTAAACCTCTGATATGTTTGACCACAAATAACACTCACATAAACACAGTTCCTCAGTGTACAACAACTGGATATTACCTGAGAGAAACTCCAGTGGAGGCACTGAAATTAAATCAGTGTAATTAAGAGAAGCAACTACCCCAAGGAAAAAAAAGAAAAGAAGATAAGTGAAAATAAATGCTGGTGTACCAGATCTCTCAAATGCAAGTGTTTTGCTGTGAAAGAGTATAAAGTGAACACTCTCCAGTCCCCAGGGAGGCACATTACATGTGCCATAGCACTGCTGCCCTCTGCAAGCGCAGAAACGCAATCTCCCTTGCATGCCTTTAACTTCCACTCCATCGTGTCTACCAAATCACCTTCCAGACAGAATTTTTAGAGCGTGGAGGCCCTGACAGCCAAAAGTAGGAGGACTGTGATTTCCCCCAAGTCCTCTTTTAGGTGCTGGAAGTAGAATCTGTTACTAACAGATCCTGAAACAAAATGGCAAAAGGCCAGGCTAGCTAGGGATGTTTGGAAAATGAATATCGCTATTGCATAATATTGTGAAAACTGAGATTGCTATTTATAGAGTGCTTACGCTCTAAGATCAGAAGCTCTTCCACATGAGATTGTCTGTGTTTCAGTACTCCCACATACACACTGGAGATTTTATTGGAACAGGATTCTCCAAAGATGAAGAAAAAATCCGATACCAAACAGGCCATACTGAAGTGGAAGCTCCTGTAAGAAAGAGCCAGTACAGTTCCCCCTCCCCATCACAGCATAATCCCAAATTGACTCTTCAGCAGATTTACAGGAGCATCCAACTGCTGGTTTTCTTGCGATCTGAATCAGTCATAACATCCTTCCTCTTTTGCAGCACAGCAGACAAGAGTTAACAGCTATGAGATCTCATCAGGACACTTCTAGAGATGAAGAGCCACAAGGAAGGCCCAGGTGGGAAAACACAGCCAGCATTGCCACAGCCACCCTTTGCGGCACAGAAAGAACAAGAAAATTAGGTAGGAACGTCAAAGGCCTTACATTCATTCAAGCAACTGAGCACTGAAGTCCAAGCTTAGCCTCGTAGCAGAGCCTCCTTCCAACAACAGGTTTTTATACAAAGATTTTTATATATCTCGGCTTTTTGTGGGAACATTTGGTCAGACTGAAAAGTAAAGGTTCCTCAGTCCAGTGGGAGAGGTTGCACTCGAGAGCCACCAATGGCCAGTTCCTGGGGCATCAGCTGAAGGTGACCTCAAGTCCGTGTTCTCCACAATGCAGGGAAGGGAACTGATCCTTGCTTCTCCCACACATCCCTCATACATATCCAGGTTGTTCTCTCTGATTTCCTAGGGAAGCTCCTAATGTACAAACTGAATTTAAAAAAGTAGGTCTTAGCAAGGATTAATACTGGAGACAAAAAGTAGGAGTGAGAGTAAATATTTCTTATGGCTTTCCAGCCTCTTTCTGGTAACTGTGATGGGGACAAGTCAATAATTAATATGAACATCTCTCAAACTTTACTGCAGCACACCTGTGAGATAAAACATTATTATCCTCTGTAGAGAGATAGGAAACAGACTGAGATAAGGTGAGGTACAGCCTCAATTGTAGTTAGTCCGTTTAGGGCACTGCAATAAAACCGCAGAGAATCTGGAGGAGAAAAACTGGACCTACAAGGAGAGACTGAAACAGTATTTAGACCAGTTGAGAAAAAAGTATGAGGTCTTGGGGGAGGTGATAAGTTTCAAATACATAAAAGGTTGCTGCAAAGAAAAAATAAACATTTCAGCTTCCAGGTCCTTTGAGGGCAGTGTAAATAGTAAGGATTTGATTTTTTTCCTGTTTTGAAACTTAGGTTAAATATTAGAAAAAAGTTTTAAAAGTACAGTTGGTTCAGCAATACAACAGATTGCCTAGGGAAGTTGCAGAAGCTGCACTGCTAGGGGCCTTTAAGAACAGGTCAGCATCCTAGAAGGGGATCGGCATGGACTAATACAAATTGATGCTACCTTAAGGCAGAAGATTGACCTTTTGGCATGCTGTCCAGTTCAAGATTCAAAGACAAATTCAACCCCTTAGGGTTATCAGCAGGAAACTGAACCTAGATCTCTGGACTCCCAGCCTGTCCTCATAATTATGGTACTACCCTGCCAGCTAACAACCAACTGCACCTTCATCTGCCTCCGAAGCATGGAAATGGAACAGCTTTCCTACCACATTGGCACAGCTGATAAAACCAGAGCTGGCAGAAGCAGAATAAGTATTTACATTCAGACTATCAGTTGTGATCACCTTGCAGCACACCGGGCTGACAGTAGCAATAGAACTCATTTCAGGTAAGATGTAACACCAAGGTACGTCATCATTTCTCCAAAATCGGTCACCTCTCCTGGATTTGCCTGGCTGTTACCACCCTGACAGCACTATGCAGGAGTCTTTGTAAAAGAAGATTAGGCTACCTACACAGCCTATTGTCACTCTTCTGCCACCCTTCAAATTGCAGTGAACTTTATCTTCAAGGCCAAACTATCAAGTAGATCAAATAAAAGGAAAATAAAACCATGCCTGATTAATGCTTATCTTTAAGGAAGGTGTAAGGACTCCAAATACTTTCAGGGTTCACATTTTTGGGAAAGATTTAAGTTGTATATTACTTTCATATGTTTTGCTTAACTTTTGCATTTTGATGAACTTACATGATCTTCATTTTCCCTTTCTAGTTAGCTTGCCGCAGGCTAGCACTGTTAGTAATGAGAACACTACAAGCAATGGTTAAGTAAAGAAGATTCTCCAACTAGACGCTTATCTCTTGTCCCAAGTTCCTTAGAAGATTGAGGGCCTGAAATCCATCTTAATTAGAATTAAACTCTAGCCCCCATGTACAACTAGGGAAAAGGTTCCTAGAAATATTTTGATTCACATAAAACTTAGTTACCTTTGTTCCCACGTGTTTTACAACAGTGAATGTGCATGTAATTCTTTGCTGCAACGAATGCAAACTTGCCAACATCCTTCCTTTCCACATGCCCCTTTTTTGTCAGTAACCAGCTTATTTCATGCTCAGGGCCAGCATAATGCTAACTCCCACATTTGCTTTAAAAATCAGAAATAATCAAGGATGAAAAAATCTCTTTCTGTAAATAAATTTACCATAGATTCAAGCTGAACAGGATTATTGTGCTTAATGCACACACACAACTGAAACATGACAGCTCACAGACGTAGAGTTTTCTACCAAGAGGCAATCTATTCTCTCCTCCTCTCCACCTCCATCCCCCCTTTGCAAACCCTGTCATTTAAGTACCCACAGAAAGAAATTAACAGACCAAATGGCACCACAGGATTTTTGTGGGAGTAATGTACAAGTCTCTTTTTTAGTCTGTAAAGCTCCGAACTTGAGTGCTCAAAAATACCTCGGAGGAAAGCACTCTGGAGCAGAGAGCTCCTGGATGTCGCCCTCAGCATTTCCCTAAAAGCCCGCAGAGACCAGCAGCACTGCAACCTTACCCGGGACTCACCAGGAAAACGGCCTGAAACTCTGATTTTTGCTACAAGCGTCAGAGTCTTCTGCCTATTCTGTCGGCCAGGAGTGTGGCAGGCTAAAACACTGCCAGGATACTGCCAGTTCCTTCTAGTGAGGGGTTCTCCTCTTGCTCCATCTTTTCTAATCTCTGGACAGACACACGAAGCATTCAGTCCCAAAGGCCACAGGTCTGTTACACAACCTGCAGCCAGGACCCTCTATTCTTTGCTTCAATAGTTTAGCAGGCTTTCCCACTTACAAGCTTCCTGAAAGCAGGGATGGACTAACGGAGCCTGGAGTTGCTCTCCTTTCTTGCTGAAGATCTACACCCTCTCATTGCAACAGTGAAAAAGGAAGAATGAGTTAGCGCACCTGCTCTCCAGCGATCTCAAGTATCTTGCACAACTGCAATGTATTTGTCTTTGTGGCTGGGAAGCAGCATAGGAACGTGCAAGACACTGGGAGGGACAGGGAGCATTAAGTGATGCTGAGATGACAGATTAGCTCAAAGGACTGACAACTAACGAAGGCCTGGTTGCTGCAAGCACTTTCCATTGTCCACGATCGACCAAACAATCACTGCTCTTGCACTGCGCAGATAATCAGTGCGTCACTCCCATAAATAGAAGTGCATCCTGTACTGAAACACTGACCTAATACTTTTCCAATGGTTACAAGACCTGACTTTGTGTTCTTTAGCCAAAGGTCAGCTGCTCCCCAAAGTGTATTATTTAAAAGGAAATCAATTATGCCTAAGTTTCTGAGCAAATGGAATCGTTCTGTGTTTGCCTGGCAGTGGCAGAAGGAGCACAATGGCACTGCAGAAGAAGGGCTGGACGAGAAAAGAAACATTAATATTTACTTGGTCACAGAAGCCATTCAGCCATACTGTATTCAGTATAACAGCACACAAAATGGATGCCAGATCTTAGATTCTACACTGCTTTGTCCAACAAAGCCAACAGAAATTTATTTTTTATATATATTTCACAGAGATTGCAGGTTTAATATACACATACACATGCCAAATTACAAGCTGGGGCCAAGCAAGAACTTGCCGTTATACACTTAGGAGAAAGTAGTTTGATGCCATGTGGTAAGTTTTTATTTCACACTAGAGCTAACTCCAAGCAGAAACACACATCCCCAGTGAGGGCCATCTTTTCACGTCAGTCACAGAAAATCTCTCCAAAGGGAAGGCTGGCAGGGTCATGCTATATAGCACAAAGACAAAAAACGGTTGATTTTGATGGATGGTTGTTTCAGCTCTGCACCACGTAGCATCAGAAAGTAAGAGCAGAGTTCCAAGGGCTGAAGAGCTTTGTTTCAGTTAGCATGTTTACAGCGTGCATTATTAACTAAACGAGTTCTTGTTTGCAGAATAAAAAAAACCCACAGCACCTTTGTGGGCCATTTCTGGACTACAACTGCATCACTATCTAAGATGCAGAACAACATTCAAGTTGACATTCTTTAAGTTTTGAAAGATTCAACATCGCTGGACAAACCCCAGTAGTGTTCAAACTGGAATTTTGTCCACTAGCTTAAGGTGAATGCTCACCAAATACAAAGCAAGAAAATACAAAAAACCACTTACCAAATACAAGCAGTCTGGAGTTTTGCTGCAGGCAACAGGTCAGCTGTCGACTAAGCAACATTGACGCCATTTTATCTTTTTCTTTACTCAAAAAGACTCAATCTTGAGATTTCTTGCTGGCTGACGTTCTGAAAAAAAGAAAAGCATACACTTATTCACATCCTTGTGGATGCAGCCACTACTACTGTGCCCTTCATTTCAATTTCCACTTTCACTAATTTAAGTCCAAAGAAACTGAAAGCATGCTTTGATGGATTAATGCTGACGTTCAAAACAGTCTCAGGATTGAGACCCAAGGCTGATGCTAGGTCTTGTTGAGGCAAATGACTTCTAGGCTAAATCTGTATCTCCCAGCTTTAGCAGGGCCAGAGGGTAAAGATCATTACCTGTTTTCCTTTGCTCCTCTTCTCTACTTTCTCTATGTATGTGGACTACATTGAACTTGTAAAAAATTGTTTCCCGTCAGTCTCTCAAGCC
The DNA here is from genome assembly GCA_035590195.1 of Aviceda cuculoides. Taxonomy (NCBI): domain Eukaryota; kingdom Metazoa; phylum Chordata; class Aves; order Accipitriformes; family Accipitridae; genus Aviceda; species Aviceda cuculoides. Next base: position 6,419,514 of record JAVJGG010000061.1, on the reverse strand, counting down.
AATCTGTTATTTTGATTCAACCTAAGTTTATGAGAAAAATGTCATCTAATACAAAAAGACAGCAGGACAAACATTAGGAAAGAAAAGAAAAATCAATCCCCTGAAAAAACAGTTTCTACCAATTAATCACATCTCTATGAATAGGGACTGTGATAGCTGGGATTGTTCAGCTTGAAGAAAGCTCAGGTTGCATCCCATCAACGTGTAATAAATACCTTATGGAAGGGAATAAAGAAGGAGCCAGGATCTTCTCAGTGGTGTCCAGTGACTGCGTAAGAGGCAATGGGCACAATTCGAAATACAGTAAGCTCCATCAAAACATAGAAAAACTCTGGACAGATCACCCAGAGAGGGTGTGGAATCACCATACTTGGAGATATTAAAAACCCAACTGGACATGGACCTGAGCAGCCCGCTCTAGGTGACACTGCTTGAGCCGGATGGTTGGACCAGATGACCTCCAGAGGTCCCTTCCAACCTCAAGCTACTCTGTGATTCTACCTCAGCTAGTTAAATATAAATGACCTTGTAAAGTCAAGTAGCACAAATGATAATATGACTCCTTTTTCACTCTGGATCACCGTGCAGAAAGCCTGGCTGGAAGTCATAAATAGGTAAAACAGATCATTGAATTATTATCCAGGATACAGGTTAAATTCAAACTTTACGCTTAGACTTGTGGCATCCTGTGTTCTATGTAGAACACTAGAGGCCTTCTTTGCCTGCACAGAGACTACGTTGGCATTTTTCACCTCACTGGATGTCCCTCCAGCCCAGTGGGTGTAGACTGTCTAGGAGCAATGGACCGAGGCTTGCAGTCCAAATGAAATATCACTATTACCTGTAAACCTCCTGGAAAGAACTCTATTTAACAAATACACTCTGAGAATTAAGCTGATCTTCCAGCAGAAAGAGATCACAGCTTACTGTTTACATCACTTCTATGCCATCAATAAAATACACAAACAGATGTTGGCGACTAGATGCAGGGAAGCATTTGATCTATTGCTACCATGATAGGAAGTATCTCTTACCCAAGACTAATGTATCAGAAATTTAATTTCTGTATTGTCTTTAGCCAAGATACCATTTCCTTTCCTTCATTCTTGAGCTTTTTCAAAATTGGCAAACGAAAACAAAAAACTCCTTGCCTACAGAGATCTATTAATTCATGGACCTATTAATACTCAGGTACAAAGAAAATTCCCTGTGCCTTCCCAGACAATTGACATAGCACTTGGTTTCACTTAGTTTGCTCTGAGTTCAATTTAAAATTCAAGGTATTTTGAAATCTGCCAAGGTGAGCAAACACTTGCACAACATTTGTGTGCACACTGGAAAAAGCTACATTAGCTTCATAAGGTTTTGGGTCAGAAGTGTAAAGGGAACTAGTTAAATTTTTTCAGAAAAGAGTAACTTCACCTTTAAGACAGGATTAATTTAATTATTCCTCCCCCCCCAGCGTTTTTCTTTATTTGTGCTAACTTTTGCATAATCAATGCGTAAAGAAATATCCCAATATCATAAATTTCTTATCTCGTGACCATCCTCCAGCAAAAACCAAATGCAAGTCTGCAAGTCTAAGTCAGTGAGACTACCACTGCGGAAAAAAAGCTGTTAAAAAGTGAATCAGCCCAGCACCTCTCACAATGATTAACCACCTTGATTGATGTCCTCTCTTCAAAGCTATTTATCTGGTCTGTACTTCTGCAATCTACAATTCCCTCCTTAAGTTTGCTCTGCAAAGTATTACTTTTTAAAAGTCTCTAGGAGCCTATTAAAAGCTAACATGAACATAGCTTTGCAGGAACTGACAAATGGAGCAGTGCAAACCTACCTGTGGCAGAAGGCTAAAACAACCCACTGAGGTTTGCTTTGTCATTCTAATCGCCTTCAATCATCTCCCGTGGGTGTTTTGCTACCAGTTGACTAATCTACCTTCCCCACAATGATGAGATGCCTCTTCACATACAAATCAAACATACCTTCCAGTCACGCTACATGGTTGTACCCCCCAGTGTCCAGGTTTCCCTTCAGTGGTACCTACTCTTCCCTAGGTGAACCACTCCTACATCTTTGCTCCCAGAATGTTATTTTGTCTTTTACTTATATCTACCATTTATCTTAAGTCCTTTAATGCTTAAAATACAGTATTCATAAAAGGGGCAAAAATATATTTGGAAATGGTATTGGCTTTCTGAAATACTCGTAGAAAAAAATTATTGCAAGAGGTTTAAAAATAGAGCAGCTTAGCCCTAATTTTCCTTGACAGTTGGTAAAACATTTTATATAACGTTTTCCAGTCGAGAGTCAGAATAAATCATGTAGTATCAGATGTGAGTATAACTAAAATCAACTACTTCTCCATCTCCATTATGCACACATATTCTCACAGGAGATCAGCTGATGTGATTGGTATAGTTGTCTAAGCACACGTTATTTGCTTATCATAATAACCAATTGAGATTCGCCTCCATAATTCATCTCTTGATCAATTCCTACCAGCCTAGCTTGTTCTAGCACTGCAAGCAGCAGTGGCACGGTTTTTAAGCCAGCAGAAATCAGCTCTCGTGCACATGTCAAAACCGCAGCAAAGCCACGCTCCATCACCGCTGCTGCTTCGGAGCAACTGCGTACAGTTTCGGATTCTTTAAAATCTAGGCAAAATACATCCACCAATTTCAGATATCAGACTGTAAAGGGGATATGAAGGACAATGTTTGGATTAGATTTGTGATTAAATGCTAGCTACCTTAGACCTCAAAGAAATGAGACTCTTCCAGAAAAAGAGATTCATAAAAGTCTTCTCTAAATATTTTTCCTCTAATGGCAACTGCCTGAGCTGGAGAAGGCCATCGTTACAGATGACTGTACGAAACAGCTATTCTGAAGTGAATGTTCAATGCATTAATTTTGCAGATATATTTGCATATATTTTTGTATGGAATTTTGCCTTACGTAAACACATGCATTGGCAAATACAGTTTAAGTCACAGTCACAAGAAAAATTATTTTCAAAGCGGAAGCTCAGTACAGTTTATGGAGCACATGAAACATAAGGATACGTGAACTTTTTAAATGCACACTGTGAAATTGGATGTATTTTTTTAAACAGCAGCTCTTAAAGTTCTGTACTGAGTGATTATTTCTGACAGGCAAAATTAGTTACTAGGAACGACAGCAGTCATTCAGGATCAGTAGCAGAAACCTATTGTGAACTATAAAGACGCATTGTTTCTGTGAGCTAACAGAATTATGTTTCTTAGGCTGAACCCCTGGAAAAATAAAAACAAAAAAATTAGAGAGGGACCTCAGCATTCAGGGGTGCTTGATCCAGACAAAGGAATGAAAATATACAAACTAGGAATTCCTACAACATTCTCGCTTGCTAGCAGAGAGGCTAATGCAGCATGACGGCTGTTTCAGACCGCAGCTTGCAAAAACCTGCCTCTGAAAGCATCCTCGGGATAGATGCAAAGGTAAGAGGGGAAACAGAGACACTGCAAGACAGGGATGAGGAGTCAGCACTGCAGATTTGCATCTCTTTCTCGCAATTCATGCGGAAGACGCAGCAGGCTGTTTTAAATTCATGGGGGCACATTCGTCTGCCCTTCAGCAGCTCCAAACCCATTTAACCAGGAACAATTAAGTGGTTTAGAAACAGCAGCACAAGCCAGCACACGCCAATTACTCCAGGAGTCTTCACAACATGTATTTGGGGAGCGGGACGGAAAGGCAAATTCCTTCCTTTCTTGCTGTATTCCTTTGCTTGACTTTTCTGTGACACCCAGCAGCCAGGGGACTGGGGTGCTCCGTGTTGACTGTGAAATGTGAAACATCCCCAACTCTCTCCTAGTCCCGTTCGCTCGGGTCCGTCCCGATGCGAGCACAGCACAAGGCTCGTTGCAGGCCCGGCTGGCGGCCCAGGGGCTGCAGCCCCAGGCCCGGAGGCCCTGCCAGGCCGCGGGCAGCGGGCGGACGCTTCCCCTCTCTGTGGAGGGCCCACAGGCAGCACCGGCATCACGCCCGAGAGCAAAACCGCCCTTTTCACACCCCGGCCTGCCCCGGCATCCCATCCCGGAGCTGAGCTGGTTCGGACAGTTTACAAGGAGAGTGTTTCTCAAGGGGGTGAGAATGCTCTTCGGTGCACAGCTCGGCATGCGTTGACGCTGCATTTTCTGCGTATGTTTTTAACAGGGGAAGAAACTGCAGACTGGGAGACCAAGTCAGCTGCGATTCCTGTGACTAAAACGGAAGAACAATGTTGGAAAGCCTGGCAGTACTCAGGTAGCCATGCTGGACGTGGGAATACACTCCAAAGCTGATTTTCTTTTGGAACTAGAAATTAATTTCCTTGGCTTTACAGGATAGCAAGTTAAACTACTGTTACAAAGACCCACAACGTGGTAATGCGTTAGTGGTCCAGTTTTTTGTGTTGTTTATCTTCCATGAGCTCTTGTTTCTCCTTTTCTAACCTCCACAATGCTCCCATACTTGCACATCAGGGCTCTTCAAACGGCTTTTCTGGAAGAGAATCAGACTGGAATATATCAGTGGCGAGCTGGAAAGAGTTTGGATAGGGAGGCCAGGACATGGGCACTAAGAAGAGGGAATCACAGATCCCATCACATAAGCAGTGCCTGCCATACAGTAAGTCAGAGATGAGGTAAGTAGTTCTGAAAGAGAGGAAAGATAACACGGCTGCCAAAACCAGAGCTGGACGGGACTGCAGCTTCCGAGCTGAATAGGGACAAGCTTCCCAGCCTCGTTCATGCTTCCCAAGCCCTATCATCTCTTACTCTGCAATAGCATGACAAGTTAGAATGAAAAATCTTAACCAGTCCTACATTCTGCACCCCATAAACTCCTGAAATCCCTTGTTATGCCTTTTTTTTTTTTTTTTTAAGTACTGTCATCAACTTCTGGCAGGTAGTGTTCTGTGCCTGGGCCTCACAAAACAGAGAGTTGAAGGGCCCTGTCTTAAAAAAAACAGTAAAAATCCAAGGCTATTTGTTGAAGGGGGGCAAGTGTCCTGGTTTGCAGTGTTCATGAACAAACATCTTTCATTACTTTGGTGATGCAGCTCAAGTATTTTACTTCTAAAAACAGCTCAAGGAGATCCCAGAGTCTGGAATATCCCCACAATTCACAAAGAAATGTAAGTATGGGTGAGGTGGAAGACAGTCGAGTCTGTTATCCATTAAACATAATCATGTCCTTCCTTAGTCTGCATTTGAGGAAGAACGGGGCAACCTAATGTCATTGCAGTATCTACATAAAAAGACTCAATGTATACAGCACTCACTGTTTGAAAATGCACTGCAATCATTAAGTACCACCCCACCCTCCTCTGGGGAGATGGGGAATGTCCATATCCAATGGATCAAAGCAGGAAAAAACTGAATGGCTTAACTAGTTGTTATTGACAGAGTGCAGGGTGACAACAGAAATCCTGACTTACTGCTTTAGGCACTTAAATGTAGTAAACAACAAAGTAAATAAAGAAGCCTGCCAGCATGTCGATGTATTTAACTGCAATTCACTTGGTCCCAGAAGCAGAGTTAAGAGTTCATATATAGACTATGTAGTTATGAAAGCCTGATTGCACGCAATGAAATACAACAGGTCCTTTTACTTCAACAGGTTTTTTTCAAAGGTATAGTTCTGAAAAAAAATTTAATTAGCTTACAACAGCATTTGCAAGATACGTCTGTTAGAGTAACACCACGAATTTCTACTGATAGCTAGACTAAGGCTGTCTCAAATCATCACAGGAATAGGAAAGTCCTGTTACTAGGTAGTTGCAAGAAAATTTACATCTGGTGTTTGTATAAGGCCAGCATTAGGTTTTCCACCCAGCATTTATACAAATCCAGCACAAAACAGAGCTGAAACCCTTGACTTCAGGAAGAACAGTACCTAGCACCATCCTCATGAGATGGCACAGAAAAGGGAAACAAGCTGGTCCTCATCCACCTTGGTCAACTAAAGGCCACAGCCTCATACTTCAAAAGCAAAGGTGGTTTACAAGCACCCCACAACATATCAAGGCCACATACAAGGATCACTACAGTGACCAAGACACTCTGAGGAAGAGCTCTGTTGGGTATAAGGGACAACCCACACATTAGAAAGAGACCTCTGCACACTTTGAAGCTCAACACTTACCTGGCACCATTTCACAGGCAGCAGCCAAAAAAGTCAGTGCAAAGAGTGACTCTCACCAACGAATGGCGAGTTTGTCCTTGGAGAGCACAGCTCACCAAGGCATTTCACAGAATCATAGACTGGTTTGGGTTGGAAGGGACCTTAAATATCATGAAGTTCCAAGCCCCCTGCCATGGCCAGGGACCCCTTCCACTAGACCAGGTTGCTCAAAGCCCCATCCAACCTGGTCTTGAACACCACCGTTGTGGATGGGGCATCCACAACTTCTCTGGGCAACCTGTTCCAGCACCTCACCACCCTCAGAATGAAGCATTTCTTCCTTATATCTAACCTGCATCTACTCTCTTCCAGTTTAAAGCCACTACCCCTTGTCCTGTTACTACATGCCCTTGTAAAAAGTCCCTCTCCAGCTTTCTCGTAGGCCCCCTTTAGGTACTGGCAGGCTGCTGTTAAGGTCTCCCTGGAGCCTTCTCTTCTCCAGGCTGAACAACCCCAACTCTCTCAGCCTGTCCTCGTAGCAGAGGTGCTCCAGCCCTCTGATCATCTTTGTGGCCCTCCTCTGGACTTGCTCCAACAGGTCCATGTCCTTCTTATGCTGGGGGCCCCACAGCTGAATGCAGTACTGCAGGTGGGGTCTCACAAGAGCATAGACGGAGAGAATCACCTCCCTCAACTTGCTGGCCATGCTTCTTTGGATGCAGCCCAGGATACGGTTGGCTTTCTGGGCTGCAAGTACACATTGCCGGGTCACATTATGCTTCTCATCAACCAAGAGCCCCAAGTCCTTCTCCGCAGGGCTGCTCTCAATCCACTCATCACCCAGCCTGTATTTGTGCTTGGGATAGCCCTGACCTATGTGCAGGACCTTGCACTTGGCCTTGTTGAACTTCATGAGATTTGCATGGTCCCACCTCTCGAGCCCATCAAGGTCCCTCTGGATGCCATCCCTTCCCTCCAGCATGTCAACTCCACCACACAGCTTGGTGTTGTCGGCAAACTTGCTGAGGGTGCGCTCAGTCCCACTGTCCATATCGCCAACAAAGATGTTAAACAGTGCCGGTCCCAATATCGACCCCTGAAGAACGCCAAGCAACACTGACAACCAAACAAGTGACAGCGATCTGCAAATGGAAACACCTATCTACCACCAAAATGGATTTTGCCAGAAAACACTTCACAAGCTGACAGTTGCTTTTGCTGTTTATGCCTCTAATAACCTTAACGGCTTTGTGTAGAACAGGATGTAACTGGAAACTCCATGATTGTACTTAAGTTGTCAAGGACACAGTTGTCATAGTTACAAGTAAGGCTCAAGTGTCTGTTATTCATGTTGCTTATTTATTTATTGACACCAACAGGATCAAACATTCCCAGTACTGTTCAGAAGAACAGAAATGGGGAGACTGGTTTTTGCCTTCAAGTCTTGACAAAACAGTAAATATTGCACACAACAGTATAAGTCTTCCCTAATAAACTGGCTTTTTTGCACAGCTACCTTATCTCACTCCAACATTCAGCTGCCCTTCAAGTCAGTGTGTTCTGAAAACTGCAGCAAAAGCCCAAAGCAGGATGCAACACACAAGACAAAGACCTCACGCCTATAGCTTGGAAGTACTGTACAGTACCCATCATGACATGGCAATACCTACCTGCCTAATGAGACTAACAACCAGGTCAGAGCTGAGCCAGCAGTGAAGCTAGAACAGAAAGCTTCAGTCCTCCCATCAGGTTTTAAAACTCATCCAGAGTCAGAAGTGTCATTACACTCATGTGTCCAGGTTGTCCTCCTTAGATATCCAACCACCAAACCCTGCTTGGAGGACATGAATACATCTTTTTTTCTTTTCCTTTTTTTTTACTTAAAAAAAAACCCAACCAAAAAAACCCCAAAACCCCCATTCCCCCCCCCCTCTGGCTGCCCGTGTGTCGG
>JAVJGG010000061.1:6395065-6411316 GCA_035590195.1 Aviceda cuculoides | reverse complement strand
TCTCTCCAACAAATACTGGACCAAGACAAGACTCCTGGTCCATAAGCTAATGAATAAGAACAGGTGGGAATGTTGCGATTATGGCACATTAGGATTCAAGTGACCCACTAAACTTTTCAGTAGCTCATTTTTGATTCAAAAACTATTGGAACAGCTAAGCTGGGAGAAGATCTACACTGTCCCTGTGAAAGAAATACATTGTCTCAGGGAAAAAAGAAAACAGGGTCAAATAAGCATGTTAGAAATTGGGCAAGTTCCAGATCCACACCTAAAAATACCTCCATAAATGGCATAACTGTACACAAATGTGGGTAAACAACAAGCACAACTAAACTACTATTAGCTGAAAAATTTTAATTTTTTAAAATTTTGTCATTCCTTAATAATTCCCACCGAAAAAACCTGCACTTTGATATTTCAGTGAACTTTAATAGTGAGCTACGCATAAGAACCTCTCTTCAAGTCTGCATATTTTGAATCCGTTACTTTAAATGAAGATGGCAGCAACATATCCAAACTGTGCCTGTTAATTTCCATACGTTCCCCACACCAAAACAGTTCGGCTCTCAAAGGGTTAAACAGCTTAAATTATGACACAGCCATGCTTTTCAGATTAGTTGCTTCACAAGCATTCCGTAGTTTTCGAAAAATTGAAGTATTGCAAAATACCCTCAAGTGGAGCTTCATCTAAGGAAATTCAGTTATATTCCTTGTAAGATTTTATTCCTCAGCATCCCACCACTGCCTCCCTCAGAGGTCATGAAAATAGATAAATAGCATCAAATAAAATACTGTAAAAGCACAATTTATTCTTCTGCTTCCTGAAGTCATAAAATAGCTCATTTGGAGGCAGCCTGCACCAAACCAAGGGAAACATCTTAAAATGGGAGCGAGTGCTCTGGTTTCTCAAGGTGACCCCCATTTCAGCCGGGGACACAGAAAAGCAGACACATGCAGGTTATTTCTTTTACAAGACGTCCAGCAAACAAACCGGGGAATGGCTAACCACACGTATCCATGACAGGGACATTTTAACATCACACACGCCTGCACATACATAGAGACATACATTCACCCCGAACAGAAAGTACGGGAGCACAGCCCTCGCAGGCTCGGCCGGAGTCCGTGCTAACCCCTACCGCACGCAGGCACAAGGCAAAGGCACTTACATGACCCGACGAAAACTCCCCGCAGCCGGCTTGCCAGTTGAAAAAGCCGCTCTCTCCTTCACTTCAGAGTCGGCTGCTGCCGGCTGCATTTGTGAGAAATGCCATTGCCGTCAGCTCCCTCCAGCAGCCGCTCGTGACTGCCAGCAGCGAGGACAGGCATCACCCAGAGGAAACCCCGAGCTGCGACCCTGCAGCTTAGCTGGGGGAATGCCCCAGTTAATGAAGGTTAATGACAGCAGCTCCTGCAAGCTATGCCCCGTGCTCAGCCAAAACCAGCACAGAGTAATGCCCAACAGATCACCTGGCTCTGCCTGTTGCTACTCCGGTACCTCTGGCATGGGGGTGCAGCCCATCAGCTCGGACCCCTGGGAGTCTGAGTTCACCTGAACGCCTTCTCGGCAGGGTTCTCAAAACAAATTCCTGAGACGAACAGCCAGACTGTATTAACGTTTGAAATGGCCCCCTAGTTTTCAAGAATTGTGGAAGCTGGAGAGCACGTTTTGTCCTTAAAACCCTTGATTTTACTCTGGTTTGCAAATATCCCAGGCACACAACCGTCATAAAATAACCTTGGTTTGGCTCAGTTCCTTCAGGTCATGCACAGACGCAGGGCAGTACAACAGCCAGCACGCATCCTAACACCACCTCCCACAGCGCACTGCTCGACGTGGGGAATGGGAGAGACGCGGATACGCAAAAAGAGTAACAGCAGCATCCCTTCAGGCCCACGGACTCAGGGAAAGGAAGTGCAGGGTGCCATCGTGGAGGCAGGGATGCCATCGCCAGGTTGCCATGATGCCGGGGGGCAAGAGGGAAGATGCGCCAGAGCACAGGAAAAGGCTGAGCCGCTTCAGATTTAAATCCCTGTGACAGCGATTCGGCCGAGCCACTGCACGGTTGCTGTGGCAACCGACAAGTGAAAAATCACAGAGGAAATCTGTAATTATCACAGGCGAGATGGTGACTTACCCACTTCAGTAATCAGGGCATTAAAACGACTACAGCAGAGAAGGGGGTGCTCCATGCCCCCCAACAGGCAGGGCTGCACTGCAGCAGGGAGCCAGGGGCCAGATCCTAGCTGCGGGACCTGCTTTACGTTCTATCTCCCGTAGGCTCCAGCTGTGGGATGCGACGTGTTGGCAGGATGCTTTCCTAAGCGCAGGGTTTGAAGCCAGCCCGAGGGGCTGCGACCGAAGCACCTGCACCCACGTGCTGCAAGGAGGAAGACGAGGGAGCAGCCTGGTCCTCAGGGAACCAGCGCGAGCCCGAGACCTGTGCTGCCTTCGTTCAGCACCAGCACAGCGCAGCATGAAGAAAAGACTAAGACAGCAGATGGAAGGACAGATATCGGAAGGAAAGATAGAACATACAATGCTTACAGGAAGTGGCTAAGGTCCCCGGCAATTTAGCAACTCCAGTTTGTGCTGCTATTACAGCACTATGCTTTCTTCTTCCACCTTCTCTCAGTGAGATAACAGCAGCAGAATTTATTCGGTTGGGGTGGATGTTGTGGTGATTACCATGCTAACACAGGAACGACGGGGGACAGGAAGTCATTCAGGTAGACTAAACGCGCTCCACGGTCTCTCTCCATTGTAATGTTGTCCTGACACAGATAATTTACACACCAACAGATGTGATGCCAGCATCCACACAACCGATTCATATCCATTGCAGCAGTAGATGTTTTAAGGTCACCATGTTGTTCTCCAGAGCTCTTCAACACGAAATGGACAATTGATCACCATCCAGACAAAATGCTAATGAAAACGCCATTAACACCAACAAGGAGGGGAATCAGACATGGCTAACCCTGTTTCAGCTCCCTTCTCCTTCACCCTAAGACTGTGGTCTGGGATCCCCTGCGAGTACTAGCACCTGCCAAGAAAGGAGCCCAGACTGCAGTTGTTTATAAGACACATACCATACTACTCTGAAGTAACAAGCTGTTGATTTCATCCAAATTAAAGACTGAAACTGATCCCTCACCTTCTTCGTAATTTAAAATCTGTTATTAGTTACATACACAGACTGTAAATGACACATTTAAACTGGCCTGTACCACTTGCCAGACAGTAAAACAAACTGCTGACTCTAAATTAAACTTGTTAACTAACTAATCTACCACAGAAAGTGCAATAATCCTATTCAGAAGGATGGTTAGAGCAAGGAAACATCGCAAAGTAGAGGGGGAAGGACTGAGAAAAGTTGTACGTATTTACACTCGGTACATATAAAACATTGGATTCAAAGGCAATGCTTTGTATCAGTGATTTATTACTACGCTTATTTAGTGAACAATGAGGATTACGGCTCCTAAGGGTGCACTCTGGGGAGATCGAGGTATGACAAAGAAATTCTTGTGCCTCTGCTGAGTGCTACCTTAACGTGATGCAAGGCTAAACTCATTAAACAAAATTATCTTGGATGAAAAGTACTTCTTATTGTGAAGTGCTACAGTAGTGCTAACGAGTTCTATGACAACATCAACCAGAGACTCCAGTCAGCATCGTGCCCCATCATGCTAAGCTGTGTCATGTCCAACTGCTTGGAAACTCATCCAGAGAGAGGGTAATTCAGTAGTAGACTTTTATTTGTAGTGGATTTTTTTTTGTTTTAACCCTTGCATCAAATGATCTGTCACTGGAAAGGACATCGCCAACCACCCACAATAAGCATACAACTGGCACTGATACACAGTTTTCCAAAGAAGACTTGTTACACAATCTTTCACTGTTAGTAAATAATCTCCTGCTTTAGCAGAATCAAAAGCATGTCTTTCCACCGTTAGAAATATTTTTATGTATCAATACTACATACATTCTGAAATATATTATGATGATACAAGGCAAAATGGGGATAAGATTTTGGCCAGGCTGGTCCATAAGACCAAGCAAAAACACAGGTTTAGTATAAAGGGTATTTTGTTTTTATGGAAAATACTGGAAGGTTTAACTGTGTTATCAGCTGCAGGATTTCACTGCAAATGATGGCAAATTCCTCCAGAAGAAAATCTATAGCCCTCCTTAATCCCTGCCTCACACTCTAGAAAGCATCTGCTACTATTTGTTAGGAAAAACAAAGCATTTCAAACAACACACAGCTACTGTACTTGAGAAAAATTCAGTATCCAGAAATAGCAGCTCAAGGGTAGAGACAAGATGTCAAAATCCTAACCGTCATATACACCTGCAAGAAACAGGAACAGAACACATTAGTATCACAAAGCAGAGGGCAAGGCACACTAGGATACTCAGCACCAAGTCCTAGTCCTCCTTCAAAAAACAGAGTTGCCACAAGACTAAAAAGCAGAGTCTCACGAACCCAAACTTGCAGAAAGAGGAAAAGCAACACCTCTCTTAAGGGCTTGCCATGTTCGGAGAAGGAATAAAGCGCTAACTGGAGTGTCAAATTAACTTCTAGTTACTGTGAACAGAAACAGTAATTACTAGGTTCACTTTAAAATATATATTAAAAAAATATCTTTCAATGCAGTTAGAAGAAAACATAAAGTAAGACTGTATAAATGTTGACCCCAAGGTAATTATAAAAATCTGAGCAAACGATTTGCAGACAGAAGGATAAGAATCTTATTTGGACAAAGAAGATTATCATGAAGGGCAAACCAGAAAATAAAAGGAAAGACTGGGATTGCTTAGCTTTGCAGGAAACCTAACATACTGCAGCTTTTCCAACCAGTGGCTAGTCAGAAGACTGCTTCCTAACCTAGCACATTCAATAACATTACACTAAGTGTACAGAGGTAGTTTTTCTTCTCCGAAAGAAGTAAAAAGCCTCATAAACAGAGTGGAATTCACTGCAATCAGTACCATTAACATCCAGGGATTTCTTCTGGTGGGCAGATGCTGAGTTTAAAGAAGTCAGAGGTTGTGGGTGTGCAACAGCACACCTGAACTGCACCTGCATTACTTACAAATCAGTAACTGGTATAACTTAAACTGACACAGGGAGAGAGTGGGATCACCCCCCTTGGTTCTTCAGATGCCAACTACTTTAATTCCCATTAAACATGAGAACTTCACATTCGGAAGGAGGAGAAGGAAAGGGATATAGGAATTAAGCACAATTACGATGAATTTCTACTATTCAAAAGTCCTATTATTGCCTGTTTACTCAGGCAATAGGTTATTAAGAACAGCAATTGTGCAGTTTTCAAAACAGTTTAGGGAACATAGATAGGTACACAGCATTAATCAATAGACTCTGTGGCTAAATTCCCTAGTATGTTTTGAAAATTATTTTTGGGCTCCAGATGGACAAAGAAATTATTGCCGATCTGATTCAGCAAGATACATATTTCTCAAGTGCTCCCTTTTACTTCACTGAGCCCATTCACAAAACTGTAGCTGTGAATGAGCCAAAACACTCTTTTGAATTGAAAGCAAGGTAGAAAGACTGGTAACTGGAAGACTCACTGAAGGTTATCAAAATCTGCAAGTTACCCACTAAGGAAAAAACCACATGGCTACTGCATAAACTGTGCTTTTTTACTCCTTATATATTGCCTATTTGACAAAAATAATGAAGCTGCTGCATTACAACAGCTCATACAAGTACTAATACCTGGACACAAACCTGAGGAGGCAAATTAGACCTTACTAAGTGTGCTGATGGCTAAACTCACTGGGAAAGTCTCGTTGAGGAACATCTATACTGCACTCTCTACTATTATGATAACAATGACACCCACATAAGAGACTGAGCACTGTTTTTTCAGTCTGGTACATACAAACTATGAAACACATGAATGTGAAGATCCTGTATGTCACATTTAGGTAGTTAAAAAGCATTGGGCAGTTTTGGGAAGGCTGTTAGTACTGGGCAAATCTTTATAAAATTTTCTATTACGTGTTGAACAAGTCCAGCTTAGTTGCTGGAGTCAGAGAAGAGGGACCTGGAATCAAGAAACTGTTGAAGGAATCCTCATGTAACTGTGATGCTCAGAGAGGCTGCACAAATTGGGAGTTGGGACACAAACCCAGGATATTATGTCAGCTGCTTCTGGAATCATGGAAGATACCCATTATTTCCATTTCATGAAGGAGAAGGCCCGTTGGACTGGAATTACAGACAAGGTAACAAGCTAAAAGCAGGAATGGAAAACAACTGATTTTTAAGGATTTGGGAGGGAACCTTTTCTGGAATATCTACTTGCACCCACGCTCCAAGCATGTTTTGAAACCTTGTGAGAACTACCTGAAGCCAGCACCCATGCCACCACCAGCCGCTGTCAGTGCTGCACACCTTACCTCCTGGCACCAACCATTTCAGAGCAGCTCTGCGCTGACTCTATTCATTTCCAGCAACCAAAAGGGCCACTGGATGTCCTGCAGCACCGCAAATATCCCATGAGGAATATCCATGAGTGCTGCAAGGAAATATCTTGCAAATGTAGGCTGTAACGATGAATATTAAGTAATTAATCAGCTGGCAATACCACTAGCCTTCATGTGGTAGGACAGGTATGAGATTTTGCTTTCTGTCAAATACCACAAAAGTGCTGTAATAAGGGCAGAGAAAGGCATCTTAATGTAAGCTGTCCAGTGGCATGGGGCAGCAGCTATCCTCTCTTTTTGCACTCTCAGACAAGCCTGCCTCTGTAACTACAGTATTGCCACAAAGGCACTAATAAACACTAGGAACGACTGCCGTATCAAAAAGAGATCAAGCTAAGTCTACTGCTGGTATAATTTTAAGCAGCTCCCCCAAGTTACTCCAGGATGAATACAGTCAGTATGGAACAAGGAGCTAGTAGTTAGGTTAAACAGATGTTTATTTATTTAAGAAAAAGCTGTTAAGGGAAATATTTATCTTTCTAAGGATAGCTCATGAAAGTAAGCAGCACTAGCACAATGGGACAATGGGACAGCAGAGCACTTCCCTTCAGAGCACTGCCCTCCATCCTCCTTCAGTGGTACTTAACCTCTCCCTCTCAAGAGGCCTCAAGAGAGCACTGTCATAGCACTCAGGAAAAAAAGAAGGGCACATTTTTAATCTCCTTCATAAAATCAGGGTTTCACCAAATGGATGCAACTGCAGGATTTATCAGTAATGAGATAATTCTTCATAGAAGTTGCTAAATCACATGCTTTGTTAGCCTTTAGAAGTACTGTGTCAGTATTATCTCAAGCTGCACCTTTTCCCTTTCTGCTGTTAACTAGTGACAGTAGCTGAAAGAGATAATCAGATGTAGAAGTTTCGCAACAGATGAAAGGAATGCGGCTGCAAGCCTGCAAAGCTTGCTTACCAGCCAGAGCAGAGGATCAGTTATGCAAGGTTGCATATGGATTTTGACCAGATGACTTTCTCCTCCCTCTTCCATTCAGAACAATAAAACCGGACCCATGAGCTGTTTCCCATCGTTTATCAGATCACTCTGGAACACAGTTTTCCCCTGCCTATCTTCTGAAAAAAAAATAATACACTTCATGCAAGCGCTGCATCCAGAACTGATGTATGATGTCACCCAACCAACCTTGGGTTTACAAGGATAGTAGCATCTTCTTAGCCTCTTTTCTGAAGAGCTCCACTTTCATCTAGCTCTCCTGTTACCTGCATAGCTCAGTCTCCCATCCACACCAGAGAGATTCCCAGTTTGGAGAAAAGACATCATCAAACTCTTCACAATATCCAGTGTAGTCACAAGTTCAGCTCAGAGAAAACGAGGTACATCAGTGAAAGGAAACAACTGAGCAGTGTGAGGAAGAAGAGGTCCAACCAGAGTAGCCACCACGCTTGACTCGCCGTTTAAACATCACCTACCCACGAACCCGTGTTCATCATCAGTCCTACCATTTTGACTGAACGAAGTCCCACTACACCAAAATCTACAGAGAAGCAAAAGAACAAACTCTGAACTCATTCATGATCATGTAATAGTCCAATTTTTATGAATAAATTAACACCAGGAATCTTACAGGTTGCATCAGAAGAGGTATTTTTCAATCACCTTCTTGGCCAAGGAAAAATAAAGATTACTGATGAGAATTTAAGCAAGTAGTCACTGATCTCCTACTGCTAAAAGGCATTTCTTAAAGAACCCGCATTTTGGACTTCACAATCGGAAGGAAAAAAGCACAACAAGATTTGTTAGCTATAGTTACTGCAACACACAGATGGTTGCTGGCATCACAGAAGTTCTTCCCAGTCAAAGGCTCCAAAACATCATGAAACTAGCCCCTAGCACTGCTCGTCATTATCTCCATTTGCCTCTACACCCTCTCTTAATAACACAAGACAGCCCTTTTTATGTTTTTCTTTAGCTGCTTTTTACAACAGCCAAGGCAGAAGCATCACATTACAGCAGTTAGGCCAGCCCCTTACAATACCCACTGCCCAAACCATGGACCAAACTGCAGATTTTCACCCCCGTAACTCCATTACCTGGTAAAACTGCGCTGCAAACAAGGAGCGTGGAGTTCATCTGAGCCCAGCTCATCCTCTGCTTTCCTACCTCCACCAGCACACTCTGATTGTGTAATCCTATTTCCCTCTCCAGGAAGCTGCATTGCAGCAATAGCTGTGGAGCAAAAAACAAGGTTTGCTTTATCCTGGAGCTGGGACGAGAGAACCCTGAGGTGGATGGCAGTATGGTCCATAGAGGTAAAACACATCCCTCATGCCCGCTGTCTGGGGACTGTCGCTGTCAGTACACTCGGCAGCGTGCTTCGCCTGAAGTGATGAAATCGGTAAGGATTCCGAAGTCACGGCCTCTAGCCTGTCCGTAGCACTGTGTGGTAGGATTACGCTCTGGCCTGCTGCCAGGAAGCATCTTATGCCTGAAATCTGTCCTGTCATGCCAGAGCAGTTTGGTTTGGTTTCTAAACAGCTTTTTAACCTGCCATATTCTCTAATTCCCACTGAGACAATAATTTATATAATCAGAGTTATACAATGAGCTGTTAAAAATGCTTCAATACAATCCTACTTCCAGTGTCCTAATTTTTTTTTTTTGTATACATCGCAACACTAATATCAAGCAAGCACCTGGCAAAAAATGTGTCATTCGCACCAGATGCGGAAAGAGAAGTGACAGGAAGAACAAGATGGCTGGTTCCCATTATTTGGCATCTAACATGAAGAAAGCCTGACAGACAAATTTGGAGGAAACATAATACAAACAAAAAAATACGACTGCTAATAAGTTACACCAAGCTTATTTAAAATGCTTAAATTTTATGTTATTTACGGTACTTATTCACATTTTTGTATTATTGCCAGACCAATTTAAAACATATGAGTTGATTTCAGTTGTGTTTTCTGTCAAGGGATGCTGCCAAGACCTCTGCATGCTCTACCCCTTGCTAAAAGAGGAAGCCAAAATTGGCATGCTGTTGTGATGTTCAAAGTCTTTAATCAAGATTGAGCCTGATGCAATACAAATACAGATGAGGGATATTATTCTTTCCTTTCCCTGCAAACTACTTGGGTTTTGGGGGGTTTTTTTGTGTTTTTTTTTTTCTCTCCATTTTCCTCAGTGGCTTCTGCAAGCCTATATACTTGCATTACTTCATTCAGAAAAGGAAAATGCTGGAAGGACAAGAGGTGCCATCTTTAGTGAAAAAATCTGTAAGGTTGTTCATTTGCTGGGTAGGAAGGAGGAAGAGGAAGGGGTGATTTAATACCAAGATTACAGGCGAGAAAACTAGCATGAAATCATCCAGCACTAGGGTACAGATTTCTATGAAGAGCTTGCTGCCTTGTGCTTTGCCTAGTACAAAGTTTACAGATGGAAGCTGGATACTTTAAAATTGAGCCAAACATCAAAAACAGGACATCATGAAAACATCATCACTAATTTATGTCTTCTCCCAACACCCACTGTTTTATTCTGTGAGAAATGAGTGATGGAACCAAGGTTACAAGGGAAAGAGAAAAAAAAAATAAAGCCCTCAACCCCCCACTCCACCCGCCCAAACTCCCAACAAACAACTAGAAAGAAAACCTTTTGCTGGGAAACCCCACTCTTTGGTAACTCTTCCACACCCATAAATATATCACAGTGCTTTCTAGCCATCCAACTGACCCAAAAGTAACCTGTGTACCCCAGGCTGAGATGCTCGCTAACATCACTGGCAGGCTAGCGTATGTTCTGCTATACCTCCTAAGGAGTTATAATGGTCTTCCAGTCAAAAGCATTTGTTTTTAGAGCTGACAGGTTGGACAAAGAGTCCTTAAAACAGATCTGAGACACAGTAAACACAAGGGCTGGAAAGCTATGCGGGAAGACCAGTAGAAATAGAGAGACTGTCATGCTGACACTGCGGGCAGGCTAACAGGCTTCAGGAAAGAAAATCTGGTGCTCGTGACATGCAGATGGCAGAAGAGATGAAAGGGAACGTGAGAGAGATGCACTGATCCCAACGCTGGGGTCCATGCTCACAAACACGGCCGATGCAGCTGTGAAAGCGGCACTGTCAGTTGGGAACAGAGAGCAGACTTTGATACGGGAACCTGAATCCAAACCTCTCTGCTGACTCAGTGAAAAGTATAGTAAGGGAGCCAGCACAAAATACGAATGCACTATAAACCAAAGGAAGCATGTGCCAATTTCTTCCACAACGGCAGTCTCCTCCTGTGGCTAAGGAACAGCTTTCTGCTCGGGCAGACCACAACTCAGTGATGCACTCCCCGTACCATCGCCCTTGTGTGGAGGCTCCCAGCAGCCACCCGCCTCTGCAAGCTGGGCTGGGAAAGAGTGCGTCGTCGTACCCCAAACAGGCCAAGGCTAAACTGGATTCTACTAGTGTATTTTAGCAGGTGGCATGTAAGAATTGCTCAAAGAGTGATTACTCAGTCTCTCTGCTGTTATCTAGCCAATTTTCTGCCCCAGATCTAGCTAGGAATGTATTAAAAAAGTACTTGAACTTTGCTGGGTTTCAAACTCCAGGCATTTCAAGGACATCTCTAAAAACTTCCTACATAAAATAGAATTATATATGGGTACAACAGTTGCAAAGCAACATATTTTCACTTGTAAAATTAAAACTGAACTTTGCTTGGGGATGGCAAGGAAACTTCCATCTGGAATAAGCAGTATTTTTAAGTGTTTGAGATAAGAAAAGCTGGAGACAGGTTTAGAAGTTGTTTTACTCTCAGAATTACAGCTGTACAGCTAAACCAGTAGTTTGGCACTTCATCCTGTCACCTAGAATGTACTTGAGACATACTGACTTAAAAGTCAGTGTCATGTAGTCATGTAGAAGTCATGTAAAAACATGAAATCTTTAGCAAGCTGCATTACTCTAAACTGTCACCAGATACACCATCAGAATTAGATTTTAATTTTTAATCTACTGAGTTTTTGCACGAGTCACAAGAAGATAAACACTTCTTAGAGAGCTCCACTCCCTGCCAATGCTGAGTTGTATTTCAGTGAAATCATAAAATCAAAATGGGAAACTCACCAAGTCTGAAGGTTTATTGCCTTTAAAGTGCCTTATACCTTGCCACAGAAAGTTATATAGTACACTGCCTTTCAGCCAGAGGCCAAAATAAGAGTTTGATACAGTATAAGCACTCATCTACACAAATGCTTTTTTCCTGTATTAAAACTGAGAGAGATTCACTAAAAGAATTGCAGTAGATGGTATAAAGGGGAATCACTTAAGTTTGAATAACTAAGTTCATATTCCTGGCCCTTTTCTTCAAGCTGGCAGCGTTCACTTACTGAAGGCAGTACTTTTAGTTGAGTGGTTTTAGCGCTTTCTGACATCAACCAGCACAGTGCAGCTTTACCATTTTTTAAAAAGTAAGTTCATCACTAGGGCTGACCTGTGTCCTTGACACTGCAGGTGTCAAGCTTTCAGAAGTACAGTTTCAGAAGTGACTGCAATATACCTTCACAAAGGCAGCTAGTGAGATCAGCTCCTAGCTGGTGCAGTAAAATAATTAAATGACTATCCAGCCTGAGCTAGAACACATATTTGTTTCCTCAACAGAATTTGCAACTGTATAAGCTGCCATGCACAAAACACAAAAATACTCCAAATCCACAAACTAGGACAGAATAACATAAACTTCACGCTGCAAAAAGTGGGATTGCTTTTCAAAAGGAACTCATACTCTATGAAAATGTTCCCTCTTGTGCAAACAGACTTATCACCACTGGACAGCAAGAGACAACCTTCTTCTTCCATATAACCAAGAAATGCAACACATAACCAAGGCTCCTGCCCAATTCTTATCAATTTCTAGTATCTGGCTAACTAAGAGATGGGAAACGAACAGTAAAATATTTTGCAAAAGGAAAGACAAACAATCTAATACAAGGATGCAGTACAGCACCCTACTCCCACAGATCGGAAAAGAGTCTGAAAGCCACAAAAACGGTTTAGGACAATATTCTCCATTTCAGACACTTTGCATGCTTTGGAAAACTCCCAGAATACTGTTATTTTTGCACAAACACCATATGGCTAAGAAAATATCACTTTCTCTGTTTTCCTGGCCCACAGCCGTCATTTCAGGAAACAGGACTGTGATCTGATAAAACAGATCACAAAATTCAGAAACAAAGAGGTGACAGAGATGTATGGCTTTCAAGCCACAGAGCAGTGGGTGGTAGAATTATCTACTTTAAGCTGGCAGCAGCTCCGACCCCTAAGGCAACCTCTTCTGTTCATAAAGAAAAGGAATCTGAAAGCAGATCAGTCTGGAACATGAATAAGGTGTTTTCGTCCTCCTGAAAAATAAATCTGTTACATAAGTTTTAAAGCATATCCATCCTTCCAAAGGTGATAGGCCCACATTGATAATTATGTGTGTAGTGTATTCAGGGTCTTTAAGCTGCAGTGCTCCTCATGTGTCATTTTTGCATTACTTACCTATACTTTCACAGCTTCCTACACATCATTACTAGCTTCTCTCATACTGATGGAATCCAGCTCTTTTCTATTGCCTACTCTTTCAAATGGGATAAGATATCTCACTACTTGATTCAGACTTACCATTATGCCTGAAAAACTTAAGAGCTTATAAAGAACTGTAAAAGAAGAGTAGGGACTACTGGAAAAGCCTGCTTGAACAAAAATCATGCACACAGATTGACAATTTGCAACATACATGAGGGAATCAAATGATCTTTGAAAAGAATAAAGACGAGAAATGTTTTACATGAAATCTGAGAATTACCCCATCAAGATGTATTTCTTTCTTCTCCCTGCTCCCTGTGGCAAAGGCAAAGCCAAGAGCAAAGGAGATTCATCCAAGTTCACCAAGTTCAGAGAGTTGCTATTTCATTAAAAGTTTCTGGTATACAGCCAATACAGCAAGATTTTAAGATACAACAGGGTTGTATCTTAACAACAGGGATAGAACAATGAATGTATGAATGTTCATACGGTGTACACATGTACTGCCACTAAAGAGACCTTTTTTCTGGGACATTTCCACAAGCTGTTTCCATTTGGATAAGAAAGGGAATCTTAATTTGTACTTGAAACAGGTACAAATTTTCAAGTGTTTCTGGAATGGACTTTCAATCCTAGAAGTCATAGAACAGAGCTGGGAAGCCAAGAACCAGATAAAATTTGTCTTAGATCGGCTGTGACATCTTCCTAATTCTGTGAATCCTGACGTTATAATCACTGAAAGTATGAAGTTAAGCAGTAGTGGAAGTATATGTCATGAAGTAACTTGAGCTGCTTTAATTCAGACCCAGTGATCAGAGCACAAATCAGGAGGAACACTCCGCAGTTAGAGTAATACCTCTACGGGCAGGAGTCGTCCCTGTCAGCACACCCAGCAGGGCTGAGATCTGTGCAGTTGTACCTAAACACACAGGCAGCTATTGCTAGACTGCTGACGAATACAGCTGTGGGGTATACAAGGCATTGTACAAACTGTTCTGAACCTTCACTGTTAAGCACCACACAAACCAGACAGGGCAAGGGGAACCAACTGAAGACCTTTAAGCTGCTGGCAGGTCCAGCAAGAACTGGTTTGGATGTATACACACGTGGCCTGTGAACATCTTATTTCCTCTCTGCTTCTGAAAGAATCCAGATCAGGACATTTTCCTTCTCCAATGACAGCACAACTGCCAGCAGGACACCTACTGATTTGCTTGGTGTTTATTTGTATGCTGTGCTTGCTTACTGCCTCCTGGGCATAAATACCTAATTTTATCCACTTATTTCAGTTTACTTTGTATCTGAATGTACAAAACACCTCACTGTAGAGTATGTCTCTAAGCCTGTTATTCCTCAGAAGACTAAAGGGCCAGGCTCTGGAGAAAGCAGTTCTATTGCATTTTTTTCCCCATGCATTTTACATATGGTCAGCTTGTCTAATAACACTGTACACTTACAGGCTCAAGTCTCCATTATCTGGGGATGTCTGCATCACAGTCTTTTGCACTCTGGATTGTCCAAGAGGTACAACACAGTATAACGGCAGAGCACTGGCTGACTGCAGACAACAGAAGACCTGAACGCCGACCCTGAGTCCAAAAGGCTACCCAGCAGGTTACTTGCAATAACAGCTTTCTTTCCCTGTATCTGTCTCAGTTTTCCTATCCGTACAGTCAGTCCAGTGGTGTTTAACTCTTTTGTGAAGCACTTTAAACGCTAAGGATGAGAAACACTATGACATCCAGATATTACCCTCTTTGCATATGCTGTGCTTTAGTAGCACTGAGCTACAATCCAGCATTTGAATCATCGACCTTCAAGTCTGCATATGTAACACCAGTCAGGGAAGACAAACTGACCCCAGACACAATTTGCCCAACACTCACAGTACTCAAGTGCACAGAAAGACCAATTACAGTAAAAAAAAACCACAACGCAACAAGAGCTGCAAAATATGTCCTCAATTCAATTTATAATACAATAATCAGACTATAATAGGATTCAGTAGGCAATTTCCTTACAGTAGAGCTTCCAGAAAGTAACCCCACTAGTACCCACCTTTTATACCAGTTGGCTTTCATCCCATACTGAATTCCTGGCCTCATATTATAGGAGCAAACACTCTTCTAAGGAACCTACAATCATGAGCCATGCCCTTGAAATGCAGGGCAAAATCCAATTTTTGTAAGCCTGAACATTGATTACTGATTACAAAATTACTTGGAAATCTCCCACAATAGTTCAGTTTCTTTGCATATCATTCCCTTCACTATATTTTATAAACAGAGATGGAGAATCACAGAGGCAAAAGCCAAGCTAGGCAAAGCTCTGGCTAAACAGCCACATGCTACTTTAAAGCACAAATGAAGGTAAAGGAAGTGAAGCCAGGGAGTCTCAAGGCAAAGCCTGAGGTAGTGGCTTAGGTTTTGCATCACAAGCATTAGCTGGAGAACAGAAAACTGAAAAGAACTGGTGAATCTCAGCTGGAAGCGCACCAGTAGGCCTCCATAAACACCATTACCGAAGATTTCCACTCAACTGGCTGCAATATATTAAGAAGGGGAGAGCTATATACAAAGCCAATCGCGTTTTCCCGACGGTACGCATCTATTTCGTATTTTCTCGTGGGTTTTGTGCCCTCGCATTCCCTGCTTCTCCCCTTTCCGCAGGTGTGTGCCAGGGTCCGCCTGCTCGTCGGACACGGGCCCTACAGACGGTGCAGCTGCGAGGGGCACAGAGCGTGACACTCGCCGCCTCCTTATGCGGCGAAACTCACGCAGAACTGCAAATCCTCCTCTTCAGGACGGTCCCCATGAACCCGCCGGGAACGACTGCCGGCTGCGCCCTGCCTGGCGCTTGTGGGGCCCGGAACCGCGCTCAGGTCTGACAAAACAAGGGCTCCCCGAGCCTGTCAGCACCCCAAGGCAGCCGGCAGCGGCAGCTGCCCCCCTGCGGCACACGGCACCGCGGCCGCTCAGCCCGCACCTACGCGCTCGCCCAGCGGGAGGCGAGGGGAGCGGGGCCACGGCCGGGTCCCCCAGGGAGCCCCAGCGTCACCCCCCTGCGGGGGGCGGCGATGGAAGGACGCCTGGCGAAGGGCCCCGGAGAGGGGGCGGGCGAGGGCAGCCCGCTCTCCTTCCCCCACCGCAGGCCGAGCGGCAGGGAGAGGAGGGGCTCCGCCGCCTGAGGGGATGGAGTGGGTGAGAGAG
>JAVJGG010000061.1:6383453-6394570 GCA_035590195.1 Aviceda cuculoides | reverse complement strand
CGCCTCCCGCCGCCGCGGAGCGAGCCGGCAGCCGGGCGGAGGAGGAAGCGGGGACGCGGAGGGCCCGAGGGCCGGCCTCGCCGGCGGGAGCCACGGGGGACACCGCCTTCTCCCGAGGACGGCGAGGTACCGAAGCCTCTCCGAGGGGCCGAACGCACGGCTGCGGCCGGACCCGACTGGTACCGGCGGTCCCGGGGCGCTCCCTTCGAGCGGAGGTGGCCCGCACGGGCTGCCTGTCGCAGCTGGCGGGGAAAACAAGGAATCGGAATCCTGGTGTTGGCACTAGCGGCTCGCTTCCTCCTGAAACGGGAGCTGCCAGCCTGCCTCACTGGGCTCTGCAGGCCGCGATGCGTCCGAGAGAAGGGCAGGGCACCCTGTTCGCTAGTCGCGGGGGGAATCTGGGTCTGCGCTATTACAGCTTCACGAAGATCTACTGTCCTTTCATTAATTCCTAGCGTTTACCTGCAGCCAGTTGGGACATACTTAATTCAGCAAACACAGCAACAGGGAAAGTCATCTGGGCTTTTAACTCTGATTAGAAATTCAAGTTAAACCTAGTATCGATGCCAAACTCCAAATTTAAAATCCAAGTCTTCACTAATATTTAAGCCTGACCTAGAACAAACGTTTTCTTGTAGACAGTAGTGGATCGAAGCAGCTAGATGCGATGAAGCAGCTGGATGCGATGTGCATGGCAGTGACATGCCGATGGCACATGAATCCTCCTACCCAACACCATGCATGTCCCTACCACTGAAACAGTCCAGAATTCAGACAAGATTTAAGTCAGTAGCAGACCTGATGCATCAGGAAGTTTATAGCCAGGATTCAATCCTCTCTGAAGACATGAGAAATCAATCAACTCTCTCTGTAGTGTGGGAGTGGGAGTCCGTACCAACATTAAGCTTTTGCAATAGTTTCTCTATAAGCAATAACGACCTCTTCTTGTGTCGCTGCTTAGTTCATCTACAGCAATGTGGTATCTGCAGACAAAACTACCCTTGAAACTCCCACCTAATAATAAATATTATGTATCTCCTCCGCAACAGAAGCTATTGCAAGCACGTTGATTCCTGTGTGGACTCTCATCTCACAGAATTCTAGGTCTCATTCACGGTCTTGGTTTTCTTCAAAACCTAAGACCTGGCTAGCAAAAGGCCAACAGAAGCTTCTGAAATGTACACCTCCCTCCCCTCTCCTGTGACCAACACGCAGGCATCCTCTCCCCTTTCAGATGACTTCGCAAGAGAACTCTTGCACTGAGATTCACAACAGATGCGCGCTTAGTCACAAGAGAGAGGAGCTGTCAGACCCTGCGCAGCCCTCGGGTATCTCCACTGGAGGCTCCAAGGAGTATCCTGGAGCAGGTATCGTGGCAGAGCAACTGGAGGCCACTAGAGAGGAGACCTGAACAGGACACAAGCAAGGCAGGAACCCTGCAGGCTCTGAGCTGCCAAAGCTGTTCTTTTTGCTGCAACCATCGATTTGCAAATTGTGTCACAGGACCCTTCTGTCTCCACACACACCACTCGAGGCTGAGCAGTCTATACCTCTTCGTTTCCACTTATTCTGGGTAGAACTCTTACATCTGTCACAGTTTATTACAATAAGAAAGATTTAATGGTCCAAAATTGCAAGAAAGGCAGCAGTTTAGCCATTAAGAAAACCTTTGTATGAGAAAGGATAATAAAGCACTAGAGCAGATTACTGGGAGAAATACAGGCCCTCTATCATGAGAGCCTTTAATAAGAAGCAAGACAAACACTCATCACAATTTTCAGATGAGTACGATTCTGCTTTGAGACGAAAATAGAGAAGGTAATTTATTGATGTCCCTTCTGATCAATCTACAGTGTAAACCTGCTACTGATATCCTTTCAAGCAGGAAATGAGTTGGGCCATTACAGAGCAGTAAACTACTTTTGTCGTCGTATCTTCTGTCCAACTCACCGTTAACTTTCTTGCCTCACTCACTGTATTTATTTTTTCCTCATCTTTGAGGCAGGAGTTAATGTTACTTTTTAATTATAATTAATTAACATCTTGTCACTATCAAATATACACAGTATTCAAAGGGAAAAACAGCATCTCCTGAAGAATGGAGAGATAAGCCACTTGACAAGTCCAAGGGATTACACGGTACAGTCACTTGTGCTAGCACCAAACTGCACTCACAGACTGGAAAGGTATTTTTGGATCATATATTCCCACAATAAACTATCTTCTCCCTTTTCCAAATAACTTACTTTATAGTTGGTGCTAGTGTATTATTTTCATTGCCTGATCAGCTCAAGTCCTAGGAGTATAAACATAAAACAAGACTCCCTTCTTTCAGATTCAGTTTTAAGAAACTGGAGAGAACAAAATCCATCAAATAAAAGAATGTTTAGAGGCCAGTTTGCTGTCACTACTCCTATTACAAAAGAAAATCCCTCACACGAAGGGAGCAGGAGCTTAGAGAATACACTCACCTTGCTGAAGGAGCTAGGGATGTTCCTTTGCATCTCCTCTTCCCGACACCACTGGCACCGGCTTAGGCAAGCAATCTGTAAACAAACATGTAGATATTATGTTACTGCATTTGGGTGCTGGTATTGTTAAAAGAAACTCCGTATGCCATCTGCTGGAAGAAACCTTCTCTGAGGCAATACGCTGTACATCTGACTGCACTCTGGCAGCCTAAAGAGACAGTATTTTTCAAGATGAATCTTTACCCTGTTAAAAGGGTAAAAATCTGTAAAAATCTTTACCCTGCACCAACTTCCAGCACAGATGCACAGGACACAGAGAAAGTCAGGGTCATGATGAGCGAAACAAAAGCAGGATGAAGTCTGTAAGAAAATACAAGCCTTTGGACCTATGTCACATGCCAAAGCATATGAAAGCCTAGCAGGAAGAAGTAGCTCATTTTCAAATCCTACTACTTGACTCAAACCTCCAAAGACTTTTTGTCTCCTTCCATTGCTTTCTTCTAGCTACGCACATGACACTGTGCTTACCTGGTCAGTCCAATCTAACTCTCTAGGTAACAGTCAGCACATTAATCAATAATTTATACTTTGTCCTACGAAAAACACTGCGTAATCTTCTCTTCAGACGGTAGGGGAAAGTGAAGGGGCAGAATTTGTAACTAGACACAGAATCTGAAAAGAAACAGCTTCTTTCCAGCAGCTGTGGCAGATCCCATTCAAGACTAGAACCTGATTGGTTTTGGTTAACAATAATTAGTTGTTCTCTGACAATGTCTTCAAATAAACGAAAACAAGTTTCAGAATGCAGGAAGAAATGAAGAATTATTACTTACTCTCTAACTCCATTCCTCCCCCATTTTCTGTTTCTTGTCACACGGATCTTAACAAAACTTTCAGTCCCTAACCTTTGGGATTGGTCTACAGGAAAGCTCTTTCCTGCCATCTCTATTTTTCAGGTTACGAACACCATACTCACACTCAGGAGGTGAACTGCATTTTAAAGACATGTCACTAAGCATTAAGTGAATAATTCTCAGTTTATTTTCAGATTGAAAAATCTCTACAAGTTTATGAGGCCAGCAGCTATCCTTGACACTTCACAACAAGCAGATACACAGGAATTCAGCAGCCACTTTTCAGAAGCAGTCTTTAGTTTTCTGTACCCAACACTCAGCATCAACAACTGCCTTTGAAAGCAACAGCAGCATTTGGCCTTGACACTTCTGGCAATCTGACTACAGGTAATCATGGTCTCAGGCACATGGCTGAGATAAATCAGCTTGCTAAAACGCCACGCACTGCCACATGTGTTAAGAGTACAGTTTCATATAACCCCAAAGTGGGCCCAACTACCCATTGCCATCAAAATAGTTGGTCTGCTATGTCTTTATACCCCCAGCAACAAAACTCTACTGATGACTTTGTATTGGATCACAGGAGTCAGATGGATTAGATCTCATTGATCCAATGGAGAAATACACTTGCAATTAGATTTCCTTGGAAATCAAGAAAAAAAACCTGACTGAGACTGCAAACTTGCTATAACCAACACTATGGAAGGGAAAAATATACAACTAGAATATAAAATAAGCAGAGGGTTGAAAGCAGGACTGCTTCTACAGCAGCTGCCTATTCTTTTATCAAAAATAAAGCATAATGCAAAATTATACCCTTCACCTGTAGCCCACATAGAGAAAAACATATTATATGTACTTCAGTCATCATGGTTCAGATAGACAGTGATTCAGCTACAGCACAGTAACCTGTGAACTTGCCTCAGACTCCTAAAGTTCTTGAGAGATGGGCAGCCACAAGTCAGCCCACATAAAAGGCTGCTTCTGAAAACACATTGCGCAATGCAAGAAATAGAACAACTATGCAGATGTAATAAAACTGAGGACTTGCTTCCTCATTCTGTCTACAAGAATCTACCCTTTTTTTTCCTCTATAAGCATTATAACTTGCACCTTCATCTCTTGACAGGCCAGTACCTCTACATAAAAGGACATTTAAGAAAAAACAACCATCATGATCAAGCTTACTTGTATGCATCATCTAGACATTTGGGCTCCTGAATTTCCCCTGTTGCTTTCCAGGAGTCCCCCAATTACTTCCTAAGAACTAGCCCCCAACCCCATTACTTTCTTGGACTTTCCCATGCTGCTTCCTGACAATCCCCACACAGCTGTGTAGGACTGCACCTCCTCGAAATTCCTGGCTTTCAAGGAAGACTCCAACACTACTTTCTAGGATTTCTCTCAGTTTTGTAGGAATCCCCCTGCCCCTCCAAATCCCTCTGGGTTTCCCAGAATTCTTTGTGCTGCTTTCTAGGACCACCATGGATTGCTCCCCCCACCCTTTTCAGGGAATCTAATTTTCTATCCAGGATTTCTCCCTTTTCTAAAAAGTATAGTAATCTTTGCTATTTTTTTTCTCTTATGCTATTTAACGCCTCTAACAAGACATGGGTCTGTGCTTCAGAAACAGTGTAACGAATGCTCATAAAAATCATATAATACTGCAAGGTCACTGGTAAAGTGCATTTAAGTCTTCCCAAAATTGACTCTAGTCACTTTTATTTTTCTGAAATAATAAATTTCATAATTTACTTTAAGCACATTGTGCTACCTCACTAGAGATAGGCCAGTATTATATTGCTTCCTTAATGAAAGATGCTGGAATCCATTGGCTTATTGATCTTGACATGACAGACAGTAGAAATCTCAAACACACAAAATTATTTCTTCAAGTTTCAAGATGTGCACCAGAATGAAAACACAAACCAAACAAACAAAACAACCCCAGAAATGCAACCGCCAGGGACAAAGTCCTTAATTCTCTGGTGAAAACAAAAAGGTGTGGTGTATGTAGAAGTTCACGAGAACAGGCGAGTCAATGAATAGACAATCTCATGAGATTTACCTGCTATAAAACTTTGAGATCCAATTTAAGTCCTGATCTTCTAATGAATGAAAAGTCCCTACCACACACACAAAGTTACATCCACTTCTTCTAGAATGTTTCCCGAAAATCCAGAACTGCTGGAGGCAGCCTCCTAAAGCTACTGTTGAAAAGTAGGTAATTAAACATCACTTTTTTTTCAAGATTATTTCCACAGTAACTTCATCTCTAATACACACATCTGCAAGTCTAGGTGAGAAATGCAGAACTACGTATTCAACCTAAACTGTTACGCCAAAGTACAATATTGATAAAACAGAAAGGAACAGGGTGTTTAACAAACTGTAAAATGTTTTGACTCAAAGTGTTGTACGGCAGATGGAGCTACAAGTATGGTCTATGAATAGCCACCTACACATGAGAACACACAGAGGTAATAAATATACATAATGTATCCCATGAAGTGATTATCTTAAACAACTTTTCTTTCTACTGCAAAATAACACACAGAAGTTCACTTTTGTGAACAAAAGTTCACAACAAAGCAGCTCTCCAAGTTCCATATCAACGAAGATTGAAAAGTAATCAGCTTGCAATGCTCACTCAAATGTTACATAGAAGTTCAAGTTCTCCTTTTGACCAATATCTACAATTATGTCATCCTTATTCCTCTTAAGAGGAGACAAAAGCAGGACAGGGGTGCCTGCCATCTTCATCTGAAGTGTGGGGACTGAAAAAGGACGTGCATTACTTCACCACACAGCAGTGACAAAAGTAAAAATCAGTTTGTTTCAAACAAGATTCCTCCTGGAAGATCACATGTCCATCCATTACCACACTTCCCAAGAAAATTGTGACACTCCTGTCTTATGAGAAATCATAGAATCATTTAGGTTGGAAAATAAGTGCATTGCAAGCATTCCACAGGTTCACCTCCACTTCTTGTGTGTTCCTTTCCCCAAAACAATCCATCTGGCTGACTAACTTGCCAACCAGATCCAGAAGTGCTGGATCCAAGAACAGAATTACTTTATTTAGCAAAGGAGAAAGTCAGTTTTCCAAAAGAAATCTTTCCCACCTCAGCTCCACAGCAGAGTACAGACGTTAATAAACTTTAGATTAAGCATCTACCTTGTCTTCTTTTCCCTTCACAGAAATGAAGGACTTGCAGGAACAGGCAATACTGACTAGAAACATTTACTAATTCCCTTTTTTTCCCTAGTAGCTATGTCGTGATCAAACAGAACCACATGAATAGGCCAGCTGAGTTCTTAAGGGTTTTACAATGAAATATGCAAACTCTTTCCCAGCAGCTCACAAGTCCAAGACCATCCAACCTGACATTGAATCACTTGACTTTTCTTTAAGTTGTATGAATTGAAAGACTCACACAAATTTAGACGGGACTGTTGTATACATACTAACAACATCTCCCCCTCACAATCACATTTTCCCTCCTTTCCATCTGGCTAAAAATCATGGAAAACTGTGTCTAACACACAGCAAAAAAACCCCAGGAATAACACAAGACTAAAAAAAAAAAAAAAAAAATCTAAGAACACTACCTGTTACAATTTTTCAAAATTTTGATACATCACCACAGGACCATACTATTTTTTAAATCATGCTTTATTAGGAAAAAATCCAGATAATGTGCTCAATGCATTAGCATTTTAGGCATTAACTTGATTTCCAGTCACAACCTGTATGCTCAAGACTAAATTCTCCACTTTTAATCATCTTAATAAACAACGAACTGCTAAAGGTGTAAATTTGCATGCTGAGTTCTGAAAACAACTACCATGTATGACATATTTAAAGTATGATTAAAGTACAAATTGAGGTGGCATCTGTACTTAATATCCTTAAGTAGCAATGGACAATTCTCTGGCAAGACAGGTTATGTTATCTCTCATTAAGACTGCAAAGCTAAGGCATTGTGAGACTCTTGTGATTCTTGTGTTCTTAGAATTGTTGCCTGTTTTTGACTACTCCTTATCACTAGTGAAAAGGGTCATATCCAAATTTGCAATTTGGCCTTTAGATCTCTGTCACTGAACCCTCAAAGCTGTTGTTTCCCTTTAACAGAAAGATTAACTTTGTTTTCTTAGGAGACAATCCTACTTCAGCTTGCTTCCCAAGCAGCCATGATGTTTGCATTTACTCAAACAGATACAAGTATAAAAATCTTTTTCAGATGTTAATTTAAGCCAGCTGCAGTAAAATGTCCGAGTTTTAAATGTAGAAGAGCTACAGTATCCCTCTACCCAGATGACTTTCTGCTGATAATTCCAAAGACTTTCAGAAGTCCTGTGCAAGTAAAAATCCTCTCTAACTGCACATGCTATCTCACATCAGTTCAAATTAACTGAAAGCAATTGGTTTTGAATGTAGCTGCTTATTTAAGTAGTAATTTTTTGCTACAGCCTTCAAAAAATTACTACTTAAATAAGCAGCTACATTCAAAACCAGTTGTTTTCAGTTAATCTACCAAAGTTAATAACATTACAAAACAAACAAACAAAAGAACACTAGTTTGGAAATCTTTGGATTAAAACACAGTTTTATATTTTTGAAGTTCAAGTGAGAGTTCTGAGAGAGAAGTTCTGTATTAATCTAGGCAGATATATGCTAACATAATGTAAATTTTTGCTTTGACTATACTCACAGGAAAAGACCATCATCATCTAATAACCCTTCATCTCATTAAAGAACATGAAGAAAATATGTCTTCACACACCTAAGCAGGTTATGAAATAACTGACCTAAACCAACTGAACTAAACCAAATGCAAAACAGACTTTCAAGAAGTCATCCAGATGCTTCTAATGTAATGTGTGCAGACTCCCACGAGTCACAGGCCAGAACAGCTTCATCACTGATACTCTCATAATGCTAAAGAATCCAGCAGGCACAAGAACTTCCGTGACAGCATACGTATGGCAAGTGACACAAACATAATAGTACACATAAAATTTATAGAAAGTACAAACAGATTTTTGGTTTCATTAATAACACAGGAGATATTTGATCAATATGTTGTACTTTAATCCAAAAGCTAAGATATTGAAGGCCCCATTTGTACAGGCAAGACATTCTTTGTCACCTCCTCCTTCCCAGCCTCACATGTATACGTTGAAGGTAGAATTCCAAATATTTAAATAGCAGTAGCATATCACTTCGCATGGTACCTTCCCACCCTCAACCTGGCAAGGCCAGAATAGTTTATAATTCCAGCAGGACAATATAGCTCCAAGACCTCTGTGGAGTACCTTGAGAGGATCAAACAAAATGCATTTTATCTCCCTTTCAGTTCCAACAGTAGCCCTAAACTAGAACAATTTAGAAAGGACAAAATGAAAATTAAGGATTAAGTTTCATAAACAGATTGCTTAAAGAAAAGTCCATGAAAGACAAACAGGTCTGGCCCAGAACACTGTTTCACAAATGTCCATAAATACAAATAATGTGGAACTGGGATGAGACCAAGAACAGTGTCCGTGTTCAGAAAACTGTAAAGGAAAATGCATGACATCTGCCAATCAGCCACATGGAAAAGGTTAAACACCTCTTTGTCAGACTCTAAAACCTAAGTTGTCAATCCCAAAGAGCAAGTCACTGTCACTGCCACTGTTTGGCACCCATCACATACTCTGAAGATCAATATTAAACAGTTTTGTAAAAGAAACATCAAAGAAACCTAAGTGCCAAACCCAAAACTTACTGAAGTAAAGCAAATCTGCATAGCAATACTTTCTGAGAACACAGTTCCAGCAGGAAAATGCTTTTCTTGGGATGAAAATCCCTTTTTAATAAAACATCAAAAAAGCTTCTGTCCTTAGATAAAGATCTTCTATTTTGTCATGTCCCTGTCATGTTAGGTGTTCAGCAATGATCTTCCACAATTCCTGTAGGAGTGGAAAAAATACATACAAGTATTAGATCAGTAGGCTGCAATTACGAAAAAGTTCAACATGCCCACTTGAAGACAAATTTTAAGACACACCCTACACTCCATCTATAGATACTAAATCCATCTATGTAAACTCCTAGAACAACCGCCAAATTATCTTTGAGACAGAGCAATAGGATTGATTTCTTCATTCTTGTTCCATGATTTTTTAAAATAAAAAAAATTAGTACCATTCAAATAATTTGTTCTAAAATAATTTCATTGGTCTGCACGACCTTCTGCAGTATTTTGCCTGATAATCTTCCTCTTTTTCTTAGCCTGTGTTGACAAACCCTTTCAATAATGCTAGCAAAAATACTACTGAAAAAATACGCGAATTACTGAGGAATCAAGGTCTCACGAATGCATCTTATACAAACACACACACACCTTTCTCAATCTGTTCAACAATGAAGATGAAAAACAGACCACTTCTGTAGAATAAATTAGTATACACTTTGTCTGCTATACAAAAGATGATTAAGCAGACTCACATACTCTTCAGCATGACATCTTGAATTGTGGCAATACACTTCATGATAAATACCAAACTTAGGCGTTTTAAAAATGCACGTATTTCAAAGACCAGTAGCCTTCTGCAAAAAGGGCAGGGAATGAGTTTAACACGTTTAGGTATAATCCAGGTTACATTTATGTACTTGTAAAACTTGTTTTAAATTTTGCATGCATGTTTTATTCCTGAAGGTATCAGCATTAAGTAAAATGAATCAATCTCATGAAGTAACTGTGGCCCCCGTAATCTTACTACACATACATACTGCGGAAGACACAGCAATAGTACGTTGACTACAGGAACATTATTTCTTGGTAACAGATTTGCAATCCAGTACAAGATTTGCAAGTTCTCTAAAAAGATTTGTTAGATTGTATTGCTCTAGAAGCTAGCAAGCTATTAGCTACACCATATGATATACATAAGAGCAGACAATTGGAAAAAAAAAATAGAGAAAGAGAACCATAAGTGCTTGGTAGGTAATTAGATAACTACGAATATTATATCTGACATGTTTCTGAATAACAGAGGTTTAAAGCTAATTGACTTCTTCATAGATATTAGAACGTTATTTCCTGAACCCTGAACTGGGAAAGGAGTTACTAAAACTATGAAATGACAAGCCAATAAATGAGAAGAAATATTGGTCCTATTTTCTAGTCAGTCACAAAAACTGTATTTTACAAAGTAATGGAGACTGTTTCTTAACCTTTGAGGAAATAAGTGCAAAGTCACTGTACTGCTGATGATAGAAAAGGGTATGTTATGTCAATCTAATATGGATTACGAAAGGACAAACAAGAATCATTTTAAAACAACAAAAAGCTAAATGGAAATAAATGAAAAGGTAATGTTTATTCTCCTGTTCTTACTTCATGTTAAGTAAACAGCTGAAAACTAATTTGAGATGATTAGCCCAACACATTACATTTATTTTAATGAATGCTACTTACCAACTGCTCAATTCGTTCATAAACGAGAAACTGGCAGAAATCAAGCTTAACAGGCTCCACAGTATATTTAATTTTTCTATCTTGGAGGTTCTCCAAATCACTTAGAGTATTTCTAAAATGACTGTAGGCTTCACATGTAACATCCATATGTCTCAAAGTGAAGTTCAGCCTGGCAAGAGAATATTTAATTTAAAACGTCTCTCCTGTACTGGCATCTTAAATAGCTATGTAACCTTCCTCAGCTAACAGAAAATGTGGGTCTTCTCAGTGTAATTAACTAACTTCAATAGCCAAAAAAAAAAAGTACCCTCCCCCCCATTCCTGAA
>JAVJGG010000061.1:6321249-6350544 GCA_035590195.1 Aviceda cuculoides | reverse complement strand
CCCAACTTCTTGTGCCCCTTCAGCCTTCTTGCTGGCTGGGCATGAGAAGCTGAAAAATCCTTGACTTAGTCTAAACACAACATAGCAACAACTGGAAACATCAGGGTGTTATCAACATTCTTCTCATACTGAATCCAAAACATAATGGTATACCAGCTACTAGAAAGAAAATTAACTCTATCCCAGCTGAAACCAGGACAATACAAGACCAAATTTAAGAGGACACATGGATGTCAAAATCAGACCTAATACACTCAGGAAGCACAAACAGGGAGAAGACTAGCCTGTTCCTACTGCCTTTCTAGAATATGAGAACTAAATTGTGTGCCAAATCTCTGTTCTGTCACATCATGTCGCATCACATCCCTGACAACCAATTCTAACTCCTGAACTAAGTTCCTTGGCTATTTCTCTTCTTGGTATTCAACTAAGATTTGCAGTTTTGACATACTGGTTTATACACAGGAAGCTGAAGATTGATTTGACTGTTAGCGTCTGAGAATTGCTATAGGTTTGGGCTTCTTAGCCAGCGACAGCAGCCATGGCCAGTTTTGCTAAAGGAAAGCCGAGGCAGTATGCTCAGATTTAGAAGCAAGGAGAGAAAGTGCTCCCTTCCATGCAGAATGCTGAATTCATGCTTTCTGAGCATCAACTGGTCCTGATGTGGGCATATGTGGGGCTAAATATGAGAATATAATACCAGCGTAAATAAACAGCAGTGGAAGAACAATAGGATCACCTCCCAAAACATTTTTCCTTGTGAGCATGTTCTGTACTACACATAACAAATAATTATGTCTTCAAACCACATTCCACTCAATTAAAGAAATTAAGTGTCTGCCTTGATCCCATGCAGGCTTTTCCTAATCTTCCAAGGTTACAGAACTGAACAGAAACATGTACAAAATTGTGTCTTATCTTTATAATAATATAGAAGAGGATAAGCTGGATCCTTAGCCAGTGACAGGTGGAATACCTCCAATTCAGTCAGCAGTTACAGTGACTTAAAAAAATTGATTACCTGATCACATACAAACCGTGATCTCTTAACTGACTCCTTTTCCTTAGGAACCAGCTAATGGTGTATTGTTGTTCCTCTGTGAAATTAAATGAGACACTAAAGCCTAGAGCCCTTCAGAAAATGGATTTGAATTTTTCCTTTCTCAGTAACCCTGCACTTCACGCTGGTATGAAATAAATTGATACTGGAAGCTGGAATTACTCTTTTTTGGTTATTATTCTAAAAAAGGTTGGGTTGATATTTGTGGATAGATTGCATGAGAAGGAACAATGACACAAAGATGGTTTATGATGGGAAAACCAGTGTGATATGTAAAAATACATAGCAACCCTCTGTTTACACAGCTATTAAAATGTTGTAGGGATCAAGAAAGACTAATGTAAAACGTTTAGCATGGGAGGAAACAACCAGGATGGGTTAATGTACTTAGTGAAGCTGCTGTAGGAAACAATGACAGACACAGAATTAGTGCTGGATGGGAAAATTTACCTCTAGTTGGTGGTCAGCTGCAACAGAGGAGGAGGTCAACAATTTGCTAGATCAGTTCAGCAGAGGGCATGTGACAGAAAAGAAAGAGTTTAACCAAAGCATCTGCTGGATCCCACCACTCAAACAGAACAATGCCACTCACTGTGATCTGTATGATTCAGATAACCAGGGCTACTTTTTATTAAGGTTGTCAGTGACTACCTGATATATGTATGATGTATCACCTGTTATCCAGCTAGGCTTAATATCTGAAACAGTTTAATTGCTTAAATATGTCCATGTAGACATATCCTTTATATTTGTGGTCTCTGTTTGAAACACAGGCTGTGATTGTGTGAAGGGCTTGCTCTATGTTACATTTTTCTCCATACCATATATTTGTCCTGCCAGCTTAAACTGAAAACCCAAGAGATTGTCCAACTCTTGTCTGTGTAGCACAGAATAAGGCTCTGAGACTGATCAGGGGCCCTGCACTCAATAATTATTAGTACATCCAATGACACCATAATAAAATGTTAAAATATTAACATTCTTCATTTTTCTTCAGACATGCATGGAACATTTGTCATCCTGATGCCTCTCAGCCTGATATTGATGATTTTTGGAGGAATGACTGGATTCATCAGCATTCTTGCCAAGGCCTACCTACTGCTTCTAATGACAGGACTGCTTTTTCTTTTTGGAGGTACTGTATCAAACTCCCGGCTTAACTGTTGTAAATAGTAAGAGATTATATCTGGGAAACATCACTTTATCTTCTGGGGGAAAAAAGCTAAGCAAGAATTTGCTTTCAGAGTAATGCTGGTGTTCATTCACTTGGTGTCTGCTCAGCTCCTGATGGGATTCTGGAATAGAAAGCTGCCCCTTAAGAGTCGGGAAAGGCAAATAATCACACACAACCATACATCCTTGTGGAGTGAGTCACGCTTTGAACACAATGTGTTTGCTGTGCCCATTAACACAGAAGATTC
The DNA here is from genome assembly GCA_035590195.1 of Aviceda cuculoides. Taxonomy (NCBI): domain Eukaryota; kingdom Metazoa; phylum Chordata; class Aves; order Accipitriformes; family Accipitridae; genus Aviceda; species Aviceda cuculoides. The sequence goes on along the minus strand of JAVJGG010000061.1, from coordinate 6,348,063 downwards.
AATACCTTCTCAGCACAGTGCCCAAATTCTTTACAGACAGGGTAATGGAGTAATGAAGAGGTGACTTTGGAATTAGTAAAACATAGGGTTTGATAGCCTTGCACAGATCTTACAACTGTTAAGAAAACTGATATTTTTTCAAAGTCATTTGCATTGAGTTCCTGAAAAGGGTCTTGCTAGGCATTCCTGGGTTAGCTTCACTGCCAGTTTTGAACTACAGTGGTGTCCCTAAACTGTGGGTAACAAAATGAAACCACAAAGAGTTATTTTAGTTGAAGTGTAACATTTCAATTTGAGGCTAGTAAAATTCTTTTACATTTTGTTTTCTGTTATTTTTGCTGTAACCAAAACCTGTGTGTTTTAGGAAGTAATTTATGAATTAAAACTAAAAACATTCTGTCAAAGTAGAAAAACTGGGTTTAAATCCATCTCCCTTTTCTTCTCCAAATACATTTTCAGTACTGTTTCACAATGTAACTTGAAACAGAAATTTTCCCCAACAGAAAAGGGGATCATCAGTATTGGCTCTTATCACCTGATTATACAGTTCTGTTGCTAAGAAGAGAATGCTAGGAGATGGCTGGAAACAAATGCTGCTGTCTCAAAGTCTTGGCTGACCTTTTTAGTCTGAAATGCTCTTACAAAGACCAAGGATCCGCCATTACACTTTTCTTCTGCAAAAAAAAAAAAGTAAGTTCTGTTTCCTTAGAGCATCAGAAAGCTGTGTTCACTAAAAAGGCTTAGGCTATTTGAAAACTACTCCAAATAGTAAGTGAAAGATGAAAAAGCTGTGAAGTGCAAAGCGTGATTATCCCTCTGAGGAGTGGGTTATTGTGCCTTTCTTGGGGTTGCAAAGAGGGAAAGGAAACACAAAGACAGTATTAGGAGAAGGGTGCTTGAATATGTTCTGAAGATGCAACTAGTGCTGTTTTGCAGGACAGTGTGAACAGACTGCAGGGTGGCCTTTGGTGTGAGACCAGACCCTCCTCTTGCTCAGATGGTATTGTTCAGCTGTTTCAGCTGCACCGAGGCTTGATGCATGTAACAGGCATGCAGTTTTATATAATATTCCAGTTCATGGAGTCCAGTATTGATTAGATAGTTCTGTCTCAGCAGAAAGAAATATTTTATGATGCAATTCTGGACACCTGAGATTTCTGGAAAATAGCCAAACTGATACGTTCCACATCCCAGGACATGCTATACGCTTTCCCATTTTTTTGAAATATGGCCACATTTAAGGGGGATCAGAGAACTCAGCATATGTTGTTGAAAATGTCAACAGAACAGTCATTTCCATTTATGCTGACAAAAGGTATAAAGTGATTCTTTCCCCCCCTTGCAGAGGACTAGGATAAGGTACAGGCATCATAGCATGGTTAAACTGAGGAATATGAGTATGAATTTTGACTGTTGGATAACCCAACACTCTTCTGTCTTGGTTTGCCTGTACTTAAACTTGTCTTTCTGGCAAAAATGCCGTCTAGACTTACACTGTCGTTTAACAGAAAGCCAGACCAAAATTTTTCTCCCTCAGAATTAGATAAGACACTATCTTGTCCTACAAGTGTTCCAGTATCTACTTTCCCTGGGCTACAGTCCTTTAATCCAGGGCCTTTCTATCGCATCTTTCCTGCCACTGATCCAGTGAAGTTATGACTTTGGTTAATGTATGTCCTTTGAGTGACAGACTCCAGGCCCAGGATGTAGCGTGTACTTGTGCTAGATGTGCCATTCTCTAAGTTTGCTAGCTTCTGTACAGTCCTTTCATTCTGAAAACATCTGGCTTTCTGTTTGAGTGTCTTTATGAATTTATTTTTAGTCTGCTCCAAGGATGTCTTTGGCTCAGTTATTTGGAAGTGATGAATAGTCATGACACCACAACATTTGGTGGGAGGTGACAGTGAAGACCAACACATTTACACTGAACACTCAAAACTTACATTTTCAAAATTAGAAAAGAGCCTCAATTCAGGTCACTGAGCTGAAATGCAAGAATCTCTGTCTCCATGGGCTTTCTTGCATAGAGGTATACAACTGTACGTGGTGCACAGCAGTGAGAAATCAGGATGCATTATAATACAGTATTGAAAACAGAGATGTACGTGCATTAGATATCTGTAAAAGACATGACGAGATTTTTATTGTGGGAGGCTTGCTGTTATACGTTTTTATTCAGTATTTAACAGTGAGAACACAGTAAACTCAATGGACAGAAATAACCCTCCCTTTGCTTCCCTCTCACCCTTCCCCCCAAAACCGCCTCAACGAGGTTTCAAAGGTAAGCAGAGCTTAACTGGTAATCTGGCCTGGGTAGATAGGAAGGAGTGGCAAAGAAGCCCTAAGAGATATCCAATTAATTCTTTTTAATTTCTGCAGTGAATACTAACTAGCTGAATATGTTTTTCTTTCCCAGCTCTTGTTACACTTACTGGGATCAGTGTCTATATTGCATATTCAGCTGCTGCCTTCGAAGAAGCTGTCTGCCTCCTGAGGAGTAAGGATCTCCTGGTAGAAATCGACATCAGGTTTGGCTGGTCACTGGCACTAGTCTGGATCTCCTTTGTCGCAGAAGTGCTCACTGGGGCTGTGTTTCTCCTGGCAGCAAGAGTTGTGGGTCTGAAACGGCGACGTGAACAGACGTTATGAACAACAGGTATTGCAGCAACAGAACCCTGCAGAACCTAGAAGTGTGGACTGCTTGGTCCATCTGGTCACTAGGGGTAATAAAAGTGGCAAGGCTGTGACTGAGTATCTTGTCAGCTGCCATAAAGCCTTTTCCTCACAGTTAGCTATAAAACATGAAGATCCTGATAAATCAGTAGAACATTTCAAGTGTTGTCAATAAGGAAACCCTTGTGACTTTAGAAGAAAGTACATTTCAGTGTTAGTGTTTCAAAAATAATTTCAGCTGGCAGCTCATAAGACATCTCCATTCATTGCTTAGAACAAGGCAGATTTCTTGCTTGCTTTTCCCCTTTCTGCTCTTCCAGCAAAGTGCCTCAGACTACCTTGCAGGCCAGTATGCATGGTCCACTTTGCTTTTGGTTTCTCCTCTGAGAATCCTAATAAGTATGCCCAGGATTCAGTCATGTTATCAGCCTCTACCAGCAGACCTGCTCTGAGATGGCTACTTTGGGGTAGGTAGTGTGATCTTCCTGCTGCCTTTGGAGGACCCTAGGGATATATGATGTCTATACACCTGAACCCAGGGAACAAGTGTGAGGCGTAAATATCCTCAGTTAATATTGGATACTTAACATTATTTTGTTGCACAAAATAAAATAAAAAATAAAGATCAAGAATAGGAAGAAATGCAGAATATTTGGAGAACTCCAGTGATAATCCCGAGTACTAGGGCATGGCTAGGACATCTAGTGAGGTGAATATTAATCTTTACTCTGGTGTACACCTTCCATATTTACTGGATCTTTCTTTTCCCTCATGTCTCCCCAAAGAGGCCGTCCTCTCTCCTGTACCACAATCACACTATTTCTTTGTGACAACACACAAAAATGGGACGACTTGAGAAACCAGAGAACCACAGAAGCCTAATCCATGTCAGCTATGTGTAATGTCTAAGGAGAGATACAGCATCATGTTCTCTTTCCTAAAATCATTACTTATAGGGTGAAAACAAAGAAATTAGTAATTTTCTAAAAATTAGCTTTGGTGCTGTGATAAAATGAAAGGATATAAGGCCTAGATACTGTGAATGACTTCGTATTAGTTATCCAGCAGATGGTAGTGACTGTGATGCTGAAGTTCTCAAGTGCAATGCAATGGTGAGTGTACTGCAAGAGAAGGATGCAGCTGCTTTTCCAGATGTTTTAATAACTACTGTAGCCAGCCCCAATCTGTCAGATGGTCAGGCTACATATTTACCTCTTTCAGCTTAGTAGTAGCTGCTTTTTCAATTCTGTAATGCAGAAGATGTATCTGATGCATTTCTCACTTTTTCTTAGTAATTTTGATGATGCTTCCTTTTCATGAGATTTGTGCACATGCTTTGTGCTTGAATATGTTTAACTTGTGCTGAAAACTGCTGAGTAAAGCTGAACACACAGGATACCTGAATTTCATCTCAGATGCCAAGAAATCTGGTTTTTCATTATTAGTTTTTCCTCTGGGTAATAGCATTTTAAGAGAAAATTTACTTCAGTGCCCACTGAAGCTAATGAAGAAATTTTCCTGACTGCTGTGGTTTTGAATAAAGACTTGAATGTGTTAACAGCTCCACTACATGTCTGTTAGTTCATGTATTTCTGGAGGACTTCAGCATATTGTAGTTCAAGACTGTGACTCAGGAGCTGTGTCAGCAAGGCACACTGTGTCATTGGGCAAGTCCATTGTACTTTCTCCAGTAGTGCAAAGGGCATCATTTACCTACCTCTGTTAAATATCTGAACAATTTTATCATTGTGTCTCATGTTAAAGATTGCACATTTACTCTTACCGAGCTCAGCTCTAATCTAGTCCCACAGTACCAATTACTTTACAAAAAATAGTGGCAGGGAGCTTCCGAGAGCTTACAGTCTTTGGAGATACAGGAAACATTATTATTACCATGCTGTGAATGGAGAACTGAGGCAGAAAAACTGTCCAAGGTCACATGAAACCCGAATTGCTGAATCCCAGTCTAAGACCTTAGTTGGCAGACCTTGCTTGTTATCAGAATGAAACAAGGCTAGAAATCCTGAATAGACTGAGCAGTAGAAATTCTGCGAATAGCCAATACAATTTTATAATTCTCACTTGCTCCCACATTGGTTTTCACATATTTTCCATGTTGCCTTACATTGGGACTGTGTAATTGTGTCATTTTACAAGTTAAAGCATACCAAATCAAATTTATAAGAAAAGTAAGAAAAAAATCCTTTGTAGCCAAAATTCCATATGCTTAAGTGAATTATGTAAAATGTAATATTTCTATTTTTTGGTGCTGGTGAAGCTATTTATAATACAATTTGTATGATGTTACTCAGACATTACTGTAAGCTGTAACAGTAAAATATAATCTGAGGGGGTTTTTGAGTATTTATTACAGAAGTTATTTTACAGTGTTTTTGGATGTTGTAAAATTAAATAAAATGACATCTCAGAGCTGGGAATTATTTACTAAGATGTGGAAGAACCAAGATATGTATTTTTCTTTAACTTTTTCTGCAGATCTATTCTACACTTTATATGATGCTTTTGAAGTGCCTGTGTCACATGTGGTATGTATATAAGATACTTAGGCAGCTACAAATACAAAATACTCTAGTGATCAAATCTAGTTAGAAAGCCAATGAATCTGCTGTTGAATTACAGCAATTCTCATTTCCATGGCTTTCCTAAATTTCTCATTCTGGCTTCCTGCAATATCTGGCACAATGGTAATAAAGAATATCTTCTGCTCCTGACTATTTGTATAACCCCTGAATTTCTCTGAAATTCCTTCTGAATACAAAGAAAAAAAGATGGTTTGGAATAGTCAAATAAGCCTTGAACATTTTGAAGAATTAACTAGAAAGAGAAAACATCCAGGAGAGGACTTTATGTAATTTGATACAAGTGACCTTATCAGCTTCTTCCTCTTACTGAAACTAGTGTTTATTTAATACTCAGTTCTTTGCTGTATTTTCCCCAAAATGTGTTGCTGAGATGAGGACACTGACTGTTCCCATTACTTTCTGGTGAGTTGCAAACTCATAGGTAATTCGCCACATTTACAGTGAAGAAAACCAGATGTACAGAGCAGAGCAGTACTGTTTGAGTGGGTAGAGTGCACAGAGCTACTGGCCAATACTAGTCACTAATTTAAAGGCTTCCTCAAGGGATGGCAGAGAAGGATAGGGGAGGTCAAAGGAATCCCTGAGGGTGAAAAAACTGGAGATATACAAGAGATTTAGAGGAGATGCTGGTGAATATCATGCAGACATGAAACCACAAGGATTCAGTCTGGATCTGTGCTGTTCCTGAGCTGGCTCCTGCAGAGCAGCTTGGAGTCTCCGTATACTCGCCTCTGATGACCAAGGGGACATTATTGTTTCAGACACAGCTTCAGTTTAAGTAGCTCCACACCTTTGCTGATCCCTGAGCCAAAGCCAACAGACCTGACTGAATCTATGCAGACACATGTGATTCATAATTTCCTCCTTCCAAATTCAAAAGGACAGTAGGTTGAGGACCTGCTCTGTCCATGCCTGATGGGTCAGCAGTGGGGGAGGGCCAGAATATGCCCAGAACCTCTCCACTAGGGTGACCACAGCAAGGCATGGAGTGCCTGCCCACTGAAGCTGTTAAAGAAAACTGGAACTGGCCCATGAGACAGATCCAAAAGACTTAGAGTTTTCCCAGGCTTGATTGATATCTTGGGATCTCAAGTAATCTTGGCCTCCAATTTATCACTTGTTTTGCATTGTTTTGCAAATGAAATGGTCTCAACTATTTAAAACCGAAAAACAAAATCCGAAGAAATCTAAGCTTTCACAAATACAGATATCCTTTTGTCGGTTCATTTTGTAAATCCCTTGCAGTGAAGCAGTTCATGGTTAGCCAAGATATATCGGTAAGAAACACATGTCCCTTGGACTCCTGACTGTCATTTTCATATTAACAGACTAAATTGCCCAGCTCAGGACCAAAAAGTTTCGAATGAATGCTCTGGCTTTGTACTAGAGAATCAAACTGTCCCCAGAATTGGTATAACCATGCTCGAGAGAGACTCCCCTGTGCCTCAGTACTCCCAGTTTGGTTGCTAAGTGGGCACAGTTGTTAGCCCAGCGATTGCAAGTTCACAGGAGATTTGGTCAGATGTTCTTGGAGACCAGACAAAACTACCTTGAAGGCCAGGTTCAAGCCCCAGAGTTTCAGCCATCACTGGTTTAGGTTACAGGTCTTTAACTACTGGATTGCATTCTAGTTATGTTACAAAAAATTAGATCTTTTTACTCTTACTAAAACATTATAGCGCTGTTTTACTGTAATAGCTTTCTCCTATGTTTTACACATTGGCTTTAACCCTAAGTACTCCCTCAAACTTTTCCCTCCCTTTCTGCCAGTCCTTTCAGCAGCCATATCACTGTCACATTCAGTCTGTGGATGCATATTAGCAGTGTCAGGATATGCTGGGTCACATCCCACCTTGGCATTTTTATTGCTAGTAATCCTAGTTTGAATGCTCTGACTTGAGAGACCTTTTCTGTTTTATAACGGTTTGCACAGAAACAGTGGTCTCTACTGACATCTCATGGCTACACTAAGCAGTTGACTGTATTTGGAAAGAAACCCTTTCCATATATACCATTTTTTGTATGGTTTGCAGAGCAGAGGATACCATCATGCTCACTAGGCCCTAGCTCCTGTATTTTATAGCCCAGAGAATCTCATCTAGAAACTGCTGAATATGAGTCAATAACATATCCCAGCTACTGGCCATCTTAATTTAAAATGTCAGGTGATGGGAAATGTGCTGTTAACCTTCCCTGTTTTTTTAAAAAGTTAATCACAAAACATTCTTACAGGTTTTTACTGCTTCTGTTCTTAGGAGATAGATGCTATAGCCATTCCATTGATGGTTACATTTTGATTAGATCAACAAGTATTGGTTTTTGTTTACATTTGTGGCATAAATGTCAAAACTATTAAGCTGAAACTAATCAAATTGAATATCTAAGAATGTAAATAATAAGAAAAAAAAAAAAACTTTATATCCTGGCTTATTTCCTGAATATGACAGACTGTCTAAGAATTGAACAATTGAACAGGACAGACTTCAGGATCAGTCCAGAAAATCTAAGAAGGTTTCTGCAGGAAACAGCATGCTACATTTTTCTGTGGCTCTCAATTTCTTTACCATGTCTCAGTAAAACCGTTTTTTTCCTACAAAGTCAGGAAGCTCTGCTCTCAGTATCAGCTGAGCAACTTCAGCAAGATCCACCAAGACATTGTTGACTTGTGAAACTATGCAACAACTGTCAAATAGAAGAGACCAACTCTAACCTCTCATATTTATTAGATTCACTCTTCCTTTCCTGGGAACTGTGGCAGCATTGTCCACTCCATATCTATGAACTTACCTCTGCAGAGACTACTCAGATACACCTGTAATTCTTCCAAGCCAAATTACGAGGGTAGCGCATCTCCTGTAAAAAGAAGTTCTTTGCAGTGGTGCAGGATCGAGTTGCTAGACTTACATGTTGGATGAACGCTGTTTGGGGATAGTTCTTTCATCGCTGAACTATAGTCCGCAAAGAGATGAACAGCAGTTGGTTAACAATCTGCAGGTATGCGGAGTCAGGTATTAGAAGGAAAGGGAGAGGGATGCAACACCATACCCCGCCGTAACTAAAGTGGCACTGACAGATTGAAATCTCTTGTTACGCATGACCTAGTTTCTCACGCTATTACCTAAGAAAACCCATCTTTGTGATCTTACAGGAACCTTTCAGGTTCCATCTCCATTGAGGACAAGGCACTAAAGTTAGTGCTTGTAAAACTATCAGAAAGAAAGGGATATGGGACTGTAAGTAGGCAAGTTATCATCAGTTAATGAATTACTGCTTATCAGCCAAGCTGTTACAACTGAATACATTCATACTCTCAGCTCATCTCCCACCACTCTTGAGAATTAAAATGCGTTTATTCAGAACACCACCTCTACAGCCTGGTCCCATTCTCATGATGGTTTAAGCTGTTGGGTTTAATATTTCATTTGGAGCAGACCACAGCTGATGAGCAGTGAAGTGTTAAAAAGTAGTGTCTTAGTCCTTGTGATAGTCTGCTTATACCACTCATTTCAAAGCTAGCTGAAAGACTGCTTGGTTGGGGTTGGAGGGATGGTAGGCAGTTCCCCAAAGAGCTTTTGGCTCATTATTTTACTGTTTTCATTTTTGCCAAGGACAAGGCAAACACTTGTCATGGAAGGCTGGGATTCTCTCAGTGTAATGCTCCCTAGGTGTTGAAAAGAATTTGTCTGCCAGTAGCTGAACAGCATTTGCTAATGGCTTATGCTTCTGGACAACACATCTGGCTGCTGAAGGAGCTAACATATTTCTCCATCCAACCTGGCCTTCTCAAATATTTATAAGCTAATGTTGTATGTAATGCCTGCAGCATACAGAGAGGCTGAACTGAATTGCACTGTGGAGGAGTCTCTACTTCCACAGCCTTTTGGAGTTGGCTGCATCAGCACTGTGAAAACCCTTTGGCATCATAAACCTTTTATTGCCATAGCTCCCACTTGACTAGTATTATACAGTGAAGCATTTAATTATGCAAAAAAAACACATAAAAAGAATTTTATAACTGTCAGGCAAAATCCATAGAAGGAGCAAACTTTGTAGGACTTGCAATAACAAGTCTTAGGAGTTTTCTGCCTTTCTATTTATAAACAGTACATTACAGGCATGGCAACAGCTGTAGCCAACAGACTTGGAAACTGTATCTGCTTCCCGTGTGTGGCAAACTTCACATATGACAGGACCTTGATTTGGTCCAGGGCACTTCTGATAAAATGGAAAAGTTCTACATAAGTAACTGAGAAGACCAGGCTTGTTTCATTCAGTGAAGAGACAGATAAGAGAGCTGACAGATAAGAGAGCTGTTTAATAAAGTGTGCAGCATGAAAGTGTAAATATTTCTTTCTCAGAACTCAGGAATAATGCAATATTTAATGAAAACAAAAGAAGAAAGCAATGGCTACAGGGTGCTTTCTCAGCCAACAGAAATCAAGACATTCACAAGCCTGTCTTTTAGATTCAGACCTACAGGGTCAACCTCATACTCAGATACTCACTGTTTAAGCTGCTAATATAATTTATGCAAACACCCAAGTGACAGGACTTACTACTGTGAGTTTCATTTTGCTGAACAGGTGACAATTAACCCCCCCCCATCTTTACCCGAATCATTCAGTCCCCTGACCAACAAGACACACTGGTGTTAGTCTTGAGCTGCTCAGCACGCAGTGACAGGGAGGGTTTGAACCAGCTGTAACTGACTGTCCTGCAGGCATCGCTGACATACCAGGGGCCAACCAGCAGAAGAAACAACATCACCGGTGACCGTGTCTTAAAGAGAACTGTCCTGCCTGACTTTGGGGGCTTGCCACAGATGAACCTGTAGGTGGAAGTTGGTGTTAATAATCCACCTGAATAGCAACATCTTTGCTGGATGGGCTGATTAACAAAAAGGCACAGCAGAGCATCTTTTCTGTCCTACTTTAGCGAACACTTGCTTGTCACATTAGCATGCGGAGGCACATGACTGTTAGTCTATGCAGGGAGCTCTGCTGGGCTGGCTTCCTTTTGAAAATAAGACTTGTTATTCCCCCAGAGGGTCTCTGATTGCTGTGTGTGTAGCCAAGAGGCTGCTAAATCAGCAACATAAATGAGAAAAAAAGTCCGCTTCCTCTACAGATATCCAATAGAAAAAACACGCTCCCGCTCCCAAGCCCCTCCTGGGCACAGACCCGCCCTTCAGAGTCTGTCTTGGGCTCACTTTCCTGCTCTCCTGTTCACCAGAAAGTCCTTTTACTCCTCCTTGGCAGTAATAGCAGTGCATCGGGACCTTCTGTCACCATAACAACTGCGATATCTGTCTTATAATTCAAACTGCCCTCTCTAACTTCAAGGGCCTCTTCCTACACATCGTCTAGAGCTCATCAATCCTGCCCTGAGCAATTCTACATTTTTTATTGGAGTAGTAACTCCCACACCCACTCTTTCTAAAGCTGCTTCTCTGCCATTTTATTTCCAAAAGCCTGATGAACCATATACTCAGCCATTTGGGAAGAGGATTGAATTCGATACAGGTAAGCCTTAGTCTTTTCAAAGACCAGCTAACCCTGTGATTAACCCCATTGTCTTGGGTTTGCCTGTGGGAACGGTTGCCCCAAGGAGCTCAGAAAATAATCCCACAGAGAACAAACTGCTCACATAGCAAATCCCCTTGTAACTCCCAATTCCTTTGGAATTTAGGCAACATGACAAGCATTAAAACACTAAAGGCTCTTAGAAAGCATTATGTCACTCCAAGATGACAAATGCATTCCCAAAATCTTACTTAGGCACTAACTAACTTTGTGACATTGGACCAGCTGATAACCGATTCTGTACTTCACCATCTTTAATGGCAGCGTTCCTACTCAATTGCCTCAAGTTGAATAAATGACTTTACTAAACCTCCTCAATAGCTCATTTAGAGATTGAATCATTTTCATCAGATTTTCTTTCATTATATGCAGAGATTTCAGCCTGCACTGGCAGCTGCAACCCATACAAGCACTGCAAGTCAATACAAATATTTTCTGCTAATTTGGTTAAAATGTGATTACCCTCTAAATAGCACTTTTACATGACAAATAAGGATACAGTATAAATTAGTACTTAAAATGGGTTTTGAGATACACATAATCATAACTTGGCATTTCACCAGACTAATTTATAAACCATTATCATGCCATGGGCACCCAACTAACTGGTAGCTGTTTGTATGAGTGTAATTTTACTGTGCAGAAGCAGTCCTTGTGATAACAGCATTCCCGGGTCTATGCTGTTGTGCTTTGCCTGAGCAGCCACTGCACGTCACTGTTGTTCCACATAGAAGAATCAAAAGAGACTCATTTATGTGAGCAGGTAGCAGGACTTGGAGAGTTTCTTTGCCTTGTTAATCAAGGGAAGAGAATGAGCTAGAAACCAAGGGATGGAACTTACTGAAGTCAAGGGGGATTTTTCCCCAGGACTGAAAGGAGGTCATACCTGTTACACTTTCGCTTTTTCATTTGCCTTTGCAAAAAGGCTTTACCAATCTTTTATCTTCAAAGGTGTAAAAAGAGAATGGTCATTAGCCAGGGACACAAAGATCCTAAGGGAATCGCCTGCTCTTCACAGGCGCTGCGTGAACTGTGAGCAATCACTAAACCTCTTGATGCTCAAGTGCTGCGGTAATGACGTCATACCCTGCCTCCGAGTGTTACTGTGAGGACTGAAATTAAAGATATGAGATGCTCAGTTTTAACTGTAAGAGCAGCATCCTGTATACCTTCTTAGGTTTGGAGCATTTCTTCTTTTCAAGCTGAGGGGAAATTCTGGAGCGTTATGTTGTGTTTTTAGAAATAAAGAGCTTGAGAATTTGGCATGATCGTTAAGCCTAAAAGGCAGCTATAACCAATTTTTCTAGAAGCACGACACTCCTAAGAAAGCTTTGTCAACAACTAGGTCACAAGCTGACTAGCACTAAGCACCTCCTTCCAGTACTTGCCACTAAAAATACAGAAATATTCCCAGTTCCTCACATGACTTTTTTCCCCAGGTTTTCAGCAATCACCACGTTGTCTGAGTGCAACGGGGAGGCTTAATTCCTTTTTCAATAAAGTTTCATACAAAACAATTCGAAAGGAATGAAACTACCAGTAAAGACAATTCCAGTAGAGGGTAGGAAGAAAGAGCCTGAGGGATAAAATAAAAAATAAAACAAACCCATGAGAAGGTGTTGAGGGGAATTAACAATAGAAGAGATATATAAACTTAACAGAAAATGATTTAGCAAGTAGGGACCATGTGGGATCTTCTGTAGCACTCAACGCACTAAAAGCAATAGTTCCCCATCCATGGGCTTTCAGACTGCACTTGCAACACAGCAACGATAGCTGTACTCACCAGATCCCACTGTTGCAGTCCAGCTTGGCTGCCGTTGGCATATTAATTCATCACATGCCTGGCAGTCCATGGATCTGGGATCATAAGGAGGAAGCAATACTTCAGCTGCAGGTGATACTGGGGTGCCACGTAGACCTACTCAAGACAGGTTTGCTCATCTAGCTCAGGGTCAGCGACAAAGCTGAGCGGCAGGTTTCAGTATGGAGTAGCTGTGTTCCTGCCAGGCTTGTGAGGTTCATGATGATTCCCATGCCACTGCGTTTTCCTGATACAACTACCCTGATTGGGATGATTACAGTTATTTCACAGATGCTTTCACACTTCTCCAGTCTGTGGAAGAGATACGACCTGAGAAAAGCATTCTTCTTTTCTTCCCTAGTACACCACAAAAGCTAGCGAGAATCAGATGCCAACTTTGTAAGGTTGAGCCCTGGCATTTCCCACACTGGGAACGCTTGCACAGACACAGAAATACCTGCATCTCTCTGGCTGTAAGAAGCAGCTAACCCTCTGCGTGCTCGACCTGAGTGCTGCTGTAGATCCTGTGCCACAGAAAGGAAGAAAATTCCAAAAAGAAATTATCCTGCAGCCTCCAGCCGTGATCTTAATCCTTTGAGAGGCCTAAAATCAGGCCAGAATTCTTCATGCAGCACAAGAACAAGGAGTTTTGTTTCTGAGGTTACGAAACCAATGTTTATTTCATAAGCCCAGATCCACAAACATGAGAGGAGAAGAGATCATACTGCCAGAGGGAAGGAAACCCTTTCCTGAAGCAAATGACTGGGCTGTAACACTGCATCCTACTGAGACAGGGATGATTTATAAAAGAGAAAACATACACGGCTTGCCGATCAAAACAGTTGCCTCAAGATTTCTGAGCTGAGTGAAGAAGTGAAGGGACACAGAAGTGAATCAAAGTCTAGAATCGAAGGCAGAGGACTGAAAATGTCCGTCTTCCTTCAGACTATTTTGTGAGAAAATAGCATTACCTTTGCCTGCAACTTTTGTTCTCCATTTTGCGTGTTACTCCTGTGCTGCTAAGGGATGTGTAATTTCAGATGTCTTGGTCTTTACCTCACGGTAGCATGCATTGGTCAAGATGATGCCTGCTGCTGTACTGCCCTACGTAGACTTGACCTGCAGCTGTTTTCCCTCCTACAAGTAACAGATGAAAGAAATCTGACAAAAATGGTGGGCCAGATTCTCCTCTCAAGCAGAAGCCTTGGCAGAGAAAGTGGGGCACTGGGGAGTCACAGCCGCTGCGTAAGGGTGTCCTGGTGTCCGCTGGCTCTTGAGCCCAACTGCCTGCAGGTTCATTTAATTTCATTTCTTTGCCTTGACCATTGGCTGAGCTGAGAATGATCATTTAAACCAGTAATACCTGATTTTTACTGGAGAAAAATTTTAGCAGAGACTTTGCTGGTGAAGTTTTTAGCAAGGCAGCTCTGAACAGCTTTAAGTCCTTTGTGTGACTAACATACTGCTGAATGGTTGGAGCCAGAGAAGCCACGTCTGTCTCTGACCTGGCAGCATAAGTTGTTATTGTCTGTAAATTGCAAGATTTGCTCTTATTTTGTTTGCTACATGAGCCCAAATGGAGGCTTGAGGATCTATTCGCAGACCCAGTTATCTAAAGCTTTTCAGCATACATGCTTGTAGGTCCAGCTTTGTATTATTTAGAGCTTTTTCTTGTTGTTTTAGGTTTAATGTGTTTGCTCTCTTGATGGCTCCATCAATATACATTCTGCGCTGAAAAAGTTAAGTGTCAATATATAAAAAAAAAATAGGGCGAAAAATACCCATCCAGAGTTTGGAGACGGAAGGCAAATTGCAGGTTTGTCAATAGTGTGTTTGGGAGCATTTTAAATAGTGAATCACTTGATGCTAGCTACTGTAAATATTGTTTTAAAGGTGCTATAAAATTGATGGTACATAGTTAAACCTTCCTCCAAATCCTGATCTATTTATGCTGCCACGCTTAGTGTCAGATCCAAGACCACTGAAGGTAATAGGAGTCTTTACCAAGTCGTTAACAAGCACAGTGTAGTTTTAGCAAATGCACATAATCTTGCAGTAGGAGCACAGTACATTTTCTTACAGTTTTTGTTAAATTAGGCATACTATACTCCAGAACATGCCTTTCATTTTTTTTTTAATGTGACAGCAGAGAAAAATGGCATAGACTGACATTCAAAGGAGTGTACTACTCTCTACTTTAGCTGCACAGCTTTTTGATGTGAGCTTAGACAATGAAAACAGTATTCAACTCCCCCCACAAATTGTAGTGTGGGACATGGTGACTGAGGTCTGAATCCTGAGCAGACCTGGACTGAGTATTACTTTGAGTAGCAGCTGGGTGAGGTTTGCTGTTTCTGCAGAGTCCTTCATTGAATGCTGGATCCGATCAGAGTAAAACATTTGAGCTGTGATGCCAAAACAGTGAACCTGAAAAATGATTAATGTAACTTCTGCCCTGTCTAACCCCCATTCTGTGGCATTTGAAGGAATTCTTTATCACATTGGCCCTAGTCTCTACAAAATCTTATTTCATCTTCTCAGAGGCATGTAACTGTCCCAATATCTGTGCATTAGATTAAGTCCTAATTTAGAAGCAGTGGATTATTATTGAGGGCTGGATTTCACAAAAGGCTTAACATCATCATCACAGCCATATTTTCCAAGGATTTAATGTATTGGATATACATGGAAGAGTCTGGCCAGCGCTGTCCTAACACTGGCTTCTGCTTTTTATTTTTATATTCATGTGGATATGTAAATGGAAGAAAAGTTTTTATGTATGGTGAGCACCTTAAAATCTGGCTGAAAAAGTTCTGAAGAATAAATGGGAATTCAGGCTCCACAAAGGTAAATCAGAGTTTTGCTGTTGTTGACCTGAGTGGAACTGGCATATGTAGGTGTGGAGAGCTTTGAATGAAAATCCATTTCTCAGTGTTGCAAAGACAAGTACTTAATTCAGCCCAAACCTTATGACACCATGATGCTTGCCTGGAGTATTAGTATACCTGAACTCCACATGGAGGAAGGAATTAATGAGGAGGAAAATCCAACAGGAGAGTTATTCATGCTCATTTGCTTTTGGTGTAGCTGTCTATTGTAGTACATCTGCATTTTCGCCCTTCTCTCCCCATTTTCCCCCATCCTTTTCCCAGGGAATAAATTGAAAACAATTCTGCTGTGGGCAAGTCTGGAACCTGTCTGGTTCTTCACCTGTGGTCTCCATCACAAAGAAAACTGTGATTAAGGGTGACAGGGCCCTTAGGAGACTGGAAGGTGAGATGGCAGCTGGAGAAGAAAATGACAGGCCTCCAGAATTATCTGTTCCCATAGAACAGGTGTCAGCAATCGCAGATAAAGCAACGCCTGAAAGTTTCAGTGCTCCAGGCGGCACTGAGAGGGGAAGATGTGTTTGCAAAAGGGCATGTTCACTCAGTTATAGAGTGCATGTGTTGTGCTAAATGTCCTTAAATCCCTCTGGTAATGCAGCCGTCTGTAACAATAAATAGCAAATAACTATTGTCTCCTCTGGGACTACAGCTATCATGCTTCCAAATAGGAGTCATCTTGCTCTGTGTTGAGGTGTAAGAGGCCATACACTTACTATGAGTTCTGGGGAAAAACACTGAAACGCACATAATTTAACCTGAAATCTTAGATTGCTTCTGTTTACACAGTATTGCGTAAAAGCAGTAATAACACTTTAAAAATCCCAAACAGCCCACTCCTGCCCCAGTTGCTCTAGGTTTAAAAACACCTGATAGGTAAGAAATGCGTGTTAGTACTGAAAAATGTTATTATTTGTCTTTCCATTCCACTGCCTGCCCCCTTGTTTCCAGGGACATCCTCATTTAAAATTTTCCCCCAAGTAAAGATACAATTGAAAATACCTCATTGTGCAATTTTTTGTGATTGGTAAGAGTATAAGAAAGTGGATAGATCAGCTGAGAAGTGAGGAATCTAGCAGATTATGTACATACACAATCTTTTAAAAAGTGAGTAGCAGCTCACCTTCTTTGTTTTAAAATGTTCATGTATATTTCTGGAAACAAGGATAACAGAACATCTAGTAATAGCAAAGGGTATTATAAGCCAAGCCAAGACACCCAATGTCTTGAAAGTATTTTACAAACATGAGCATAACTATATTTCTTGACTCATCTGTAAGGTAGCTATCATTATTTCTGTTGTTCAGATGGGAAAATGGCATCCAGAGATGAAATTATTGTAATACTAACACCTCCAAAAAATCCAGGACCATATTTCACACCAAAATACACAGAACCAGAACACCCCAAAGAAAGATACAAGTAGTTCAAAGGTTGTAAAGAACACTGAGGTTTTCTGAGCTGATCACAAAGCTCAGCCAGACTCAATCATAATAAAACATTTAGAAACCCTCCAAAAGCTAACATTCTTCCCTACTGCAATACCCATGTCCAGTTATTTGACAATTTCTTTCACATGTAAACCGGTATTTCTCTCCTCGATCTGGGAACAGAATTCAGCGATGTAGATACCTGCTACCTGCTTGCTGTTTTCCAAATAAGTGCTTAAACCGTCAAAAGGTTGCAGTGATTTAAAATTTGAATGGGAACATATTGATTTCCATGGTTTTGAAGCAGTCTTTTATAAAGGCAAAGCCTGTTAGATTAATTCCTACTAAAGAATGTATTACTGATCACTGAGCTATAGTATGCTATGAAAGGTCCAGGAGAAGCCTGTCACACAGTTAAAAGCTGAATTTTGAAATGAGTTTGGTGAAGGACAAAACTGATCTTCCTAGAAGCTGGTAAAGCCTTCTAAGGCCTGAACAGACCTCAGATTTAGCTAATTATCTGCATCCTGCTTCTCAAAAACATAGTTTTGATCTTAGAGCCCTGAGCTCTAGAACCACATCCTAGATAACAGTCACAGACTGTGGGGAGTGGGACTCAGAACTGCTGTGCACTTCATCCATGTAATACACGCAGTGCTTACAAATCTAAAATCAGGATTTAGCAGTTCATCAACAGAAAGGTCAAGGCCTACCCAGTATCTTTTCCCTTTCCTCTATAAAAGCAGTGAAAAATGGTTTCCTTCTGGCTAGAAGTCTAGCATGTTCGCTGTTATGTTCACCTCAGACAGCCGCAAGCCCCATAACTTCTTCTCCATGGAACCTTAAAAATGATATCCTTTCCACTAACTGCCTCCAGGACTGGATTTCCTGAATGATGCCTTCACCTTTTATGAAAGTGCTTTTGTCTGCAGTTGTATGGAAGCACTGAGGATTTGTTTCTTCATCATACCTTCTAATAGCTTGTGATCAGCCAGCATATCCACCTTGTGCCAAAAGCCAGTCAGAGAATTGTTCCATTCCAAAGAGTGCTGCCAAGATCTCCTTTTCTAGCTGTCCCCTTTCTGTATTTGTCAAGGCATTTGAAGCCAATGCTTTTGGCTCCTGATCTGCACCACTGTAACTCCTAGTCTTCCTTCTGCTCTATCATTCTGCATCTCTAACTGCTCTGCACTTAACCAGCGGTAAGCTGCAGCATTGCCTCTTCACTGCAGACTTGGTTCTCCATAACCTGATGAGTATGACTTGCTGCATTCTCATGGTTTCATGTGGGGTCTGTTTCTAATTTCAGCTTGTCCTTTAACTCTTCACATTCTTCCAAGAAGTTTTGCTCTACTATTAGAAAACATTTAATCTATATAATTCTTGGTGCTCAGCTTGACTTTCTCCTTCACCCTGAAGAAATGTTGGTGCTGCACTAGCATCAGCCAAGCTTACCTGTCCGTGCTATTTAGCAGTGAACGATGCTTCTGTCAGTCAAGTACTTTGAAGTGCCAACAATTACGTCTTTTCCTTTTCATAGCTACTGACTAGTAGCCTCTGTTTATTCACTGGGCTCAGCACTGTTCTGTACTTTTCCAACATCTGGTTACATTTTTCCAGCTCAACACTGCTGTTTGTCTCTGCTGCTTGGATTTTATTGAGCTGGAATTGAACTGATCTTATTAACACAGCTGAAAATATGGCAGTGAAATGACAGACAGCCTTCTTCAGTAGTGCATGTATGCTGAAAATCTTCAGATTTCTTCACAGCCCCTATACCTAGGTCCACAGAAGAGGCTTTTGAAGAGGACTGTGCTTTCTTCTAAGGTTCAGGGAGCAGCAGGAGGCAGAGAGGGGCCACAGACTACACCCAGAGATTTTTTTTTCTGACCACATAGGCTGTCAACCCTGTCTGGTTCTTCTCAGGCTTCTGAAAACATCTCATTTACAAGGGGCGTGCTGAGAGGCTTCGCAGGGGTATTAGCACAGTCGGTTCCATTACAAGAACATGACATCTGTCTTTCCCTCCTATGTCCTCCTTGTCTTTCTGCTGATCACTCTTAAACTCTGCAGAATCACTTTCTATTTTCAGCTTTTTCCATTATTTTTGCACGTATCTTCCACCTCCTGTCCTGTTTGCATCCTAGTTGCTTTCCTTCGCACTTCTTGTGCCATCTTCTTCCACTCCCTTCCACTGTTACATCTCAGTGTTTATCTAATTGTTCTTTTTTTTTCCTTACAGAATTTTAATTCTCTCTGTGCTTTGCATTTGCTGTTGTTCTTCACTTCTATTATATCTTAAGAGGTTTTGAACTGCATAGGTCTCAAAAATCTTACAAAAGGGATTAAATCAGATCCATATTATGATTAAACTCAGATGAAAACTGAATATTGTAATGTTCGAATGAAGTGGCTTGACAATGGTATTAAAGAGATCAGTTATATCTCAAAGTACTTTAATCAGTGCTACAGTTCAGAAAGACAGTAATCATAAAAAAAAATCAGAGGTGCATGTGTGACTATGTACACATACATGTATGCACACACACACTCAGAAATGAAACACATGCAGCAGACATAACTGAGTCAACTGTTAAACTAATGAGCGTAAGACACTTTCCCAAAGGTTTATGGCACGTTGAAGTATCCATACAGACAACTGTTCCCATCTGTGTGCTGGCTGGAAGCTGCACTTCTACTGTACGGGCCTTTGTAAGCAAGGGGTCTGTTATGTGCAAGAGAAGAGACAAAGCCTGATGAATTTTTTCTAGTTTGCTTTGCTTTTCAGAGTTACTTAGTTTAAAAATAGGCAAATTCACAATGTTTCAGAATATCACAGCCCAATTTAGAATTGAGACAGGCTTGATTTTTGTTAGCTGCAACTACTAGTAAAGGCAAGGAAGGTTGCCTCAGAAAACGACCCTCCATCAGGGGTATATAATTCTTCACAGGTGCCAAAAGAAGTGCTCAAATGCTAAAATCAGTGAAATAGACACAAACACAAATATTATTTAATGTCTTATTTTGATGGGCAAGAATTGTTTCTGTCCTTTAAAACACAGGGACAACCACTCATTTTCCTTTCATTGCTCACTGAGCAGCTGGTGTGTTATAGTCTGCAGGGAGGATATGTTACTACATACACAAGGGCTGGTCAGATGTTTGCAGTATTGATGTATTTAAGAGGTCAAGCAAGGTGTTTAGTTTAATAACATTTGAGTTTCTTATTCACTTTTATTTACCTGTCTCTCACATAGCTCTCAAAATCCCCATTTTTTGCTGATCCACCATGTTAAAGATGAAAAACAAAGAGGAGCATCCAATCTAGTTTCATAAGGCTTCCAAAACATGGAGACCAACAACACTGGGATGAGATGTGGCCAGAAAGGAGTTCATTAGTCAGGTACATACGGAAAAGTCAGCCCACCGCTCCTTGTTTACTTTGGCTGGATGCTGGTTTCCAGAGTCGGTCGCAGGGACATAAGAGGTCTAGATCCTCCCATATTTTGCCTCAAAGAGTTTTTCCAAATATTTCACGTTGATTTCCCCTTATGAATAAGCAGTCATACAGTTGACTTGCCTAATGTCTGTATTAATTTTGGTACATTTTTAATTAGCAGATAGCTAATTAACATAGTATAAGGTTATCTTGTTAAATGTTAATTGGATATGTAAACATTCTTTACAAGTTAATATTCAGAGGAAAAATATGTAATATGCATTTGTTGCGTGTGTCATTCTGAATTAATTACATGACAGTCAGATTTATCCCTTCCCAACTTGAGAACCCTCAATAAGTACTCTTTTAAGAATCAATTGATACTTAATTAATATGTACTGGCTGTCCTATTTAATTTAAATTAGTTCTTTCAACAAGTTACAGCATTGCTGAAAGACACAGCATTCCCCCTGTGACACAGAGCATTTTCTGCTGAGAGCACACGAGGGTGCTGTGAGAAAAGGCTTGGTGCTGCTGGCCCATATTTCACGACTGGGCACACAGCCTCCTCCTTTCTTCTTATCAAAACCAAAAACTACCCATACGGAAATCTTTATGAAAGTTGCATGTACTGTGCTGTATCTCATTCCGTGGGGCTTCATATTGCTCAGGGCTCTGCGATAGCTCCCTACCTGGATGGTGTTTATTACATTAGATGATGAGGTCAGTAACCTTTTCCCCCGATCAGGTAGGGAGCGAGGTCCACATTCCTTCACTCCCCTTTTATGTTATCTTCATAACATCCACTGATGAGATACGCGTAGATTTAGCTCATTGTTTCGGTGCATTGATATTCCTAGCTACAGGAGAACAGCATGATTGAGTCCCCGAGGGGCTGAATTCTGGGATGGATGCATGGCAACAATGTTCACGTATAATTTATTATGTGTATGAAATCCTTAACATCAGCAAAATGGTCACAGAGTTTGCCTTTCCTTTCATCACACAATAAGGCTGTTAATGAATAAGAAACGTCTCTGCATGCTGCAGTTTAACACATTCTGTGCCCAAGCAGCGGCAACAGGGATCTGAACAGCTTTTCTGTCTGCCCAGACACAGATTCCCACTTCTGTACCTTTCCTGCAAATGACAGTGGGTTTAATTTTTGGATGATTATATCTCCAGTGATCCCCAAGCACTTTATAAATAACAACTAAGTATTATGACACTCGGTGATACAAGTATTACAGGCAGGTTAACTGAAAGACAGAGGAGAAGCCTCTTGCCCAAAGCCACAATGTGATATAATAGCAGCTCCCAAGAGCTCTGACTCTCAGTTTCTCCCTCTAAACACAACATCACACTTCCTTTCTCCAATAGCTACACTAACTGATCTCTTTCTGGACAGGTGATCTGTCATCATAAGAAAAATAAACCCCCTTGAATTCAGACTGGACCCTGTAAGCGAGGGCCTGGTCTGACTCTCTGAGGTCAATACAAAAGATTCCTTTCACCCTTGTGTGGTATCAGAATGACAAATGGTGAAGATTAAAGTCTGATTTTCATAGGTGCTTAGACCCTGGGCCTGCTAGTAACTTCAGGAGGAGTTTTAAATGCTTAACCTTTCTAAAACCACATCTGAAGGCTTGCCCAAGGTCACACAGGCAGCCTTTTGCAGTGCTATGGCAGCAGTAAATTTGTCCAATTGTCTTGTCTCAGAGTTTGCTGGTGTTACTAAATTTTCCTCTAAGCAGGATTGTCCCATTTGTTGCAGCTGAAAAAGCTGTTCTTTCAGCTTGAAGCAGCGGAAAGAATCTGAATACATTGTATTGTAATCATTAAATACCAGTTTTCTGCCGGATATAAGCAGAACACCTATTTTTAGTTAAAAAGCTGCTGTTAGGTTACACAATATCTTTTATGGCTGAAGTAATGCAGCAAGCTGGTACAAACCAAATGGTACTTGACAGTTTGCAAATTGAGCATCAACACAAACAGCAGGTGGTCACTCAGCTCTAGACTTTCATGCCGATTGTTATAATAATAGCTATAGTAATAATACTAAATAAGTAACATTCAGCAATATATGTGGTTTTTTCATGGGGGGTTTGAATACCGAAGATCCACTTTTACAATTCATGCTCAGACAATTATTGCCTGCAGCTTTATTTTTATGATCACTTTCTCCATTTTCCTATTGTTGAAGGTTAGGATTAGTATCCCTGTACCCCTGTAGTCAGGCCTTCAGATCAGATAGATACTTTCCTGGAGCTCCAGGGTGCCTTTTTATTGTACATGACTGCTGCACCAAGTTTTGTCTAGAGTGAATTTTTTAGTTTTGTAAACCCTAAAAGTAGGAATAGGAACACATGACCCACTTTAAACCATCTAGGAATCATAACTAAAAATTTCTAAAATAGACATGTATGACAGCAGTCTTCTTACTGCTTTTCTCCTAGCTTCACTAAACATTAACTGATCTAGTTAGCTTCCCCATGTCCATCTCCCTGGGCAGGGGGAAGAACTGAATAGTCATTCACTTTGGAGCATTTTATGACACTGTATCTGTGTAGATACATGTAAAGAATTCAGATTATCATGTAGCAGCCCGGAATTTTAAACTGGAACCCAGAATTTAGGCTAAGAAAATCTCTTGGTGTCCAGAAATGTTGAAAACTTGCAGATACCCATCACTATTGGCCTTTCTTCTTCTTCTTTTCTTCTTCTTCTCATCATCATCATCGTCATCATTATTATTATTACTACATACAGCCAAACTTCTATTTCCTTGTCCCCACTGAAGAGCACTAGTGACCACAAGGACTACTTGTGGAAGAAGATGCTAGTCAATACGAAGATGGCCCCGCCTGTCCCTGAATCAGACTGAATGCAGTTTTTGTAGCTCTCACTGTTAGGCACTTAAAATGTCTGCTATTATATTTACTGTGAGGAGAGTTTTTCCTCTACAGTCATTTGTTCTAACAGGATACTGGGAACATAACAGTTACAGACCAACAGACATTGGTCCCTACGTGACAGTTCCCATGTTCTTGTCAGACTTCCATCCTTGCTGATGCGCACTAGCACAGTCCAGTACAGGAGGATCCAACGACGTAATAGCATTAACTGCTTGGTTAAGTCCACCCATGTGGTGAGGATGACGCTGGTGCAGAATGAAAGGTCTGAGATAAATGGCAACTAAGATGTAGAAGGAATAAAAAAAGCTGATAAAGGGAAATTCTAAAAGAAACTTATGAGTTTGGAGGAAGAAGGTGATAGCAAACATTATGAAAATGAAACCAACAGAGGCTTTATCTCAAAAAAATTTAGTTTTATATACACACTAGTATTTATCTTGTGCATAAAAGCCCTCCCAGGGGTGCTACAAGCATACCTGAGAGTAATGCAACACCTAATTATCACTATTAGAAAACAATGAGAGACAATGTTAATGCCAAACATGTAAAGCTGACACAAAGTTTAATTCTTAATAATTTTCAGTGCATTCCCATGAAATTTCAGGTCCCCAGAAGCAAGCAATATACAAATGCAGCATTACAAGTATAACACAGCAGTTTAATAGAAACAGGTTAGCCTTCATCCGAATATTCTGGTTGCCCCGAACTGTAATTTGAGGAGACCTATCACTAGCTATGAATTCAAGTCAAATATTTTTGGTGGAGCAAAAGAGAAAAGCCTATATTGAAACATTCCAATGTTGTATGAACTGTTTGAAACTAGATTTCCCTGATCAATCGATAATTAGAAGCAACACAAAACAGGTCAATACGGGATTTCTAGTCTGAGGCCCTGAAGCATGAGCAATCTGAGATGAAGTTCCAGAGTCTGTGGACAGGTCATATCCTCATGTGACACAATTGCTGCTTTTGCACACACCTGGTTGGCATAATGAGCACTTGGCACCAACAAAAACTAGTTGCTATGAAGCAGGGAAAGCATGAAAAAGATTTAGCAACCACTCTTGCAAGTAGATGTCACGTGATTCCAGATTATCAGCGGCCAGCCTGAAAAAGAAGCAGGCACTGTATTTTTACAGGTGTAACATACAGGGAGATTGCTGAAACTGCTCTCAAAGAACTGCAATTCCCAGAACTGACAACCCCAAAGATCACACAAATACTTAAAGTGAAGCATTAAACAGGGTCTTGTCGGCTGAGTGGCATGTCTGTTAAACCTTCTAAAGCAACACAATCAACTACTGTCAGAAAATTCAGATTCATATTTGTGTCAACATTTGTGCTCTCCAGTGTCAGCTGAGATATCCTCTTCTATGCTTGTCTCCTGAAATGATTAGTAGACCTTGGGAGAGTGAAAGCTATTTTTGTGAGCAGCTGGTTCTGATATTGTAAAATGAATCCACTCTGCATTCCTCTGAAATCTGGTGACAGGGGGGATTTTGATCAAAAATGGCTGGCGTTTCACGGAGAAGGGGAAAAAGTAGGGATTCTGCACTGGAGGCTGCATTTTTCAAAGACACTTCAACCTCTGTGGCAGAGATGAGTCTACAGTGTCCACATAACCCCCTTATTCTAGTCTAGCAGTTTGCTCCAGGAGGTGGGAGTCGAGTTGCTCGCCCTGACACGGTGTATGCCGTCGTATTTGGCCCTTGCCTCCAGAAGAGGATAGCGTGGAGCGGGGTTAGCGCAGGGGCTGGGCTGGGGGCGTGCGAATGTCTGTGCCTGCAAAGCTGTGGGAGCAGATTTGGGGAGGCCGACTTTGCAGACCAAACACTGCCTACTCAACGTGGTCTTCACAGCACGATGCCGGCTTGGGGGTGCTTCCAGGACTAAAGCAGGTGGAGGGCTGGACAGAGTGAAGACCTAATGCTGGAGCAGAACAGATGCCACCACTGGGTGGGCAGGGAGGCTGTGCGGCCGTGCGGGTGCAATGCCAGTCTGGGCTCCCTAACTGGTGCTAATGAGGGAAGAGCCATGCTCCTTCTGCCTGCTTTACTGGCTGTGACAACACAGAAGCTCTTTAAGTGGAATTAAAAGCCCTTGCTGCCCTTAATATGCGTGAGAACAAAATGAGTTTCTTCAGCAAGATACTCTCATTTTGTGAAACTTCAAAGAAGGCTCAAACTCCCTGTTTCTTCACGAATAACCCAGTTTGAGTATTATAATATTAATAAATGCATTAGAACTATTTTTAAGTAAGCAAAGACTGGATGATAGTCATCCAAATTAATGAAGGGTATGAACTTAAAATTGATTATGTAAACTGCACTAAATCCCTGCGCAGATTTAATGATTTAAATTCAAATTTAATTTAGATTTAACTCAAACACTAACTTGAATTAAAGCCACTTTAATTCTGAATGAGACTGCCCAGAATGGGCTTTAGTATAGGTTAACAAATCTGCTCTGTGCAAAGATTTTCTTAAATTGCGTTATTTTTTTCTTAATGCCATTAAGTCAGTAGACTGAACACACTGGGCTCTGAAAGAAAGCCTATGCTTGGAAGTAGAGGATGACTCACCAAAATGCATAAGCAGCCTGCATCTATAAGTATAGGAGAAAACTCACATTTTTTACAAGCACAACAAGCACACAACTCTCACCTCCTGGAGCACCTTTCGAAAGAAGAGGAGTTCCCTTCTCTGGTGTGCAGGACAGCGAGCTGAGGCCTTGACTCTCCCCCTCTTACCAGTACGCCCTCCCCTAAGGACAGAACCAAAACCAAAAGAAAGCTCCCATGTTACCGACTCCCTTTATCGGAGTCCATAAAAAACCAAAAGAAAGCCAAAAACACCAATGGAAAACTTTACTGTTGCAAAGGAGACAGAACCTCCAGATTTTCCTTCGTTGCAAGACATTTGTTACTCTCACTTAAATCTCTGTATCTATCGCACACACTTCTAGTTCACCGACCGGGGAAGGCCATCAGTGAGTCTCTGACGAGTTCCTCACTGGGTGCAAACTGGTGCAAGCGGCAGCTGGTGCAGCAGAGCCATGTGCTTCAGCGGGCTCTAAATCGGACTTTCTGCACCACACTTCTGCTGCTGCAGTTATCCAGCTGGATTAGTTCCAGCTTATTTCATGTTGGACATGTAGCACTGTGCTAGGTGTCCGTGCCCAGGTGCTGGCAGTGAGGCTGCAGGGCCCTCTGTGAGGAGACACAGCTGGTTCCAGCCGGTTCTGGCCGGTTCCCTAACGGCCCCACCTTGGGACACAGCTCAGCCCGTCAGAGGAGCTGGTGACACCTCTGGGAAAACAGATTTAAGAAAGGGCAAACCCCTGCCCAGGCAGTGAGGGACTGGGCCAGAGAGCCTCCTGCAGCCTTCGTGAAGGACCCATGGCGGAGCAGGGGAAAGGTGTGAGGAGGAGGGAGCGGCCGAGAGGAGCTGCTGTGGGCTGACCACAGCCCCCAGTGCCCTG
>JAVJGG010000061.1:6271548-6321040 GCA_035590195.1 Aviceda cuculoides | reverse complement strand
ATCTTGACCCATGAGCTTTTCCATCTTATTTTATCCTGGCTTGTTGAGGAAGGGGGGTGTGAGAGGGGCTGAGTGGGCACCTGGCCAAGGCCAGCCCACTGCTGGGCCTTATCTTGTCTAGATCAGTGCCAGTTTGAAGAAATGCTGTGAAAAATGGTGGCGTTTAAACACATGCACGCTTCTGTCTTGGAACCAAGACATTGGACAGTGCTCTGACAGACATCTAGAACATCCTCCTGAGGCAGCAGGAGGGTTGGTTACCTCTAGCTGTGGATGCAGTCTTTCTGTTAGGGACCACTCAGCCCAGGTGGGTGCCACTTGGAGCGTTCCAGCACTGTGAAACTTGTACCCCTCAGCTAAGTTCAATCAAACCAGGAATGGTGACAAGAGATGGAAAGGATCCGTCTAAGTTACAAGTTCACTCCTCCTGGGCAGCTGTGGATGTGACAGCTTCCCCTCTTCCATGGAGAGGGTTTTGCTTGGAAAAGGGCTTAAGTTTCTGGGGCCAGAACACAGGCTGGCTCGAGGGCCTTTGCAAACTGCCTACCCTGAGCAGGCTGGCTTTCTCTTTAAGAAAGCACACGGTGTGCTCTAGCTTAATGGTACGTGTTAAGCAAGAACATCTGCTTATGAAGAGATAGATATGCTGAAACATTTACTGATGTTTTGCTTCCTCCCCTTGTGTCACCTGAAATCTATCATCTCGCTATGGTATCCCAGCACAGTCCTGCTTACAAATCTAGGGAAGCAGGGCAGTGGTGCACAGCTTTTAGAAAATGATTAGTGATCTGTCAGGCTAACGTCTAAACATGGGCACAGACTCAGATGTGTTACCTATAAATCTGTTCATCAGCAGCTGAGGAACATATGTGCCTCCTCTTTCTTAAACATAAAAACATTAATTACATTATATTGTATCACAGTAATGGGCAACGTAGTAACAAAGGCTTGCCAAAACTTCAATTTTAACCATAAATCTGGAGGGTCTGAAATGGTGATTCAAGCTGCTTTAAAAGATGAAGATAAAGCTCAAGTCAGGTGTGTAGAAGCAGGAGCTGATGGGGGTGGGGAGGAATTAGCATGGAGAATTACCACAGACTGGCTGAAACACTTGAGCCTGAGATAATAAAACTACAATCTTCCCTGAACAAGGGACAGGAGAGAACAAATCGCAATTCAGTAACAGCTCCTGTTCTGACTTTCTGCACTAGTCATGGGATAAAAAGGTTTCTTCTCTCCTACTATTGGGTCTTGGCTTCCTACTATTTGGTTTAGCTGTCCCTCCTTTTCTTTTTCCCAGTGTAATCATCTAATCACAGAGAGCATACTGAACAAGCAGCCCTTGGTGTCCTTTCTCTGGCTGGATTTTCATTTTGAATAGAGCTAATCAGGAGAAAAGATGAGGCACAGCATGTAGCTTTCACTGTCCTTTGTACCTGGATAAGAGCAGTAAGAAGGAGCATCCAGATTATTTACCAACAGAAACAGCAGGAATATGGAAATCTGTGTGTACCATTAAACATGAAAGGCACCAGGAACAGGTTCTCCTGTTGGATTAGGTGCTGTATCATTGACTGTTCAAGGGGTTTATCAGATGAAGCAGTCCTGCTGATTTGGGCAAGGCGGAGTAGAAGGCAGCAGCTGCCAGCACCCCATGCCACTGCTTGCCCCATGCGTGCTCCTCCCAGATCTGACCCAATCCTGCCTGGCTGCTACTGTGAACCAGCTGATGCCCCTGAAATCAGTGCAAAGATGGGCCCTTTGGCAGCAAGACATCTCTGCTGCAATTGCCCCAGTCTGCCTCGTTATGCCACAGGCAAAAGGGCAATAAATTCCCTTTCTGAAATTATGCAGAATCCCTCTGAACTCTGCCTTCATTTTGGGATTTACCTGCAGTGTTTCAGAGCCATCTGGTCATGCTCAGGTTACAAATCTAAAATGTTGCAGCAACCTGCATCAGATAGAGGGTTGGTTTTGGTACTAGTCTTTAAAGGCGTGTGTCCCCTGGTCACTTGTGTTTACTCTTTAAGGAGAAGGAGGAAATTATACTGGAGATGGGACTCTACTGAAGGGAAGCCTACACCTTTCTCTTCTCATTTGTTTAGTCTTTGATTCTTCTCTCTATTATACCAAATTCATCTCCATAAGAGTGACAAAGATGATGCCACTTGTCTGCATAAGAAAGCAAGCACAATTAAAGCAGAACAAACTGTTCAGAGTAATATTGTGGGCACAAATCCAGAAGGACATTTTCCCTTTAGAAAGGCAGCTGCTGTTTAGAAGCTATGTAGCCACTGTTACTCTACAGTCCTGTTCCACTTTACTATATATTTGCTGGTCAGTTTTCTTGGGTAGAAGCCCTGAAGTGGTTTGCCTTTTCAGCAGTTTGTGAAAGTTTTGCTTTATTTCAAGTAGAACATCACATGTTTTTAAAACAACACAAACCTCATATGTTTAAAACAACTCAGACTCATATGATGGCTCATATTCTACTCACAGGCTGTTTCCCTGCTTTTGCTCCAGTATATCTCTTACAGATACATATGTTCCTCCCATCTTCTGTAAGTAGTAACTCAACCCTTTCCATGCTGCTTCTCCCTTCTGATGTAAGAAAGCTTTCAGAGCTACAGATACACTGGCCCTGACAGAGCAGTGCTTTAATCCATCTAGGTCCATTTTCAACTGGCAATGATTCCACAAGTATTAAAAGGGCAAAAAGCCATGTACAAGTACCATGTACAAATAATCCAGGCCTGGACTGCAGAGGTCCCAGATAAAGATATGTAGTTGTTTAGAAATTCCATAAGGTCACTGATTTTTTTGTTTTCCGAAAGCAGGAACCATGACATGGAAAATGCTTTCTGTTTGCCTCTTGGCTAAATAACTTAACTGGCTGCCAGATGTATTAGCCTAGAGAATAGCATGTAGCAGCAGAAGATACTAACCAATTTAACCCAAAGTATGGGCTGGGGTGCAGGGCAGAGTTTGCAGCTGCTGTGCGGGGCATTTCTCCCCTGTCAGATCAGCACAGGATGTATCTATCATAGAGCAGAACACTGAATAGTCGCTGTGCACTGGACAGCAATATTTCATTTCATGCACCATTAAGAACCTGCATTGGTTCCAACTAGTCATATAACCTCATCCTGCACTCACTTTAAAGCAAAAGGGGGAAAAAAAAAAAAAGAGGAAGTCTCTCCTTCCCAAGTCACTAGATAACTTTAAAACTTGGGTACTTGAAGAAACAGTCTTTCTTAGTGTCATCTCTCCTGGGGACCAAGAAGCCAAATGCAGTACCCTGTGACTTGGAAAACAGCAAGGACTCCAGTGAGGGTCTTGGTTTCAGTGTAGCATAGGTTTGCTTAGCACACATCCACTTCGCGGTCATGTATTTGCAGGAGGTCTTATCTCCCCATCAGTGTTGGAGTCAGTTTGATTTGGAGTAAAGTTCTCTTCAAATATACTAAAAAGGGAGGAAAAATATCAGAAGAGAATAAACTGCCACAGTAGCTAGCGTTGGTCTCCGCAGCCAGCTGAGCTGGCTGTGAAGCACGTGCTCCTGGGCAGCCACCTTTGGTGCTCTCTGGTATGACCATGTAACAGTGCTGCCGACAGTAGTAAGAGAACCATATCAGCTTAAAAAAATAACATCTTTGTGCATATTTCAGTTTGAGGGCATTTAGTGAATTTAGCTCAATCTACTGTAGGTGTCTAGAGCTATATCTGAACTTGAGGCCTGGGTCTAGATTAAGAACAAAAAAAGAATTCAGCGATACTAAGGCTGAGTTGCCCAACACCAATGCTGCCATGCTTTAGAAGGGAGAGTGTCCTTCTTCTAGAACCATAGAGATGTTACAGAGCACTACCTCTCTTTCTAGGCTGTAGCAGGACAGTTGGACCATGCACGATGGCCTTCCCTAAGGTCTTGTCTGGACTGTGATGGGGTTGTTGGCCCCATTGTGAACTCAGTTTAGGGTGAAAAGGTGCCAAGCAGAGTCATCTGGGAAGACTCAAACAGCTCTTACTGTGTCTTTTCAATGGCCATTGCTCATTCCTAATCATGGTCTTTGGCATGTTACTAAAATTTCTAACTGAATTTTCCAAGAATCACATGTCACTCCCAGAGGAAACCTGCAAATGTTTATCAGTTAAAGGAAGGAGCCCTGAAGACTGAAAGTGCTGTACATGTTTGCTAAATTCATGGTATTTAAGAGGAATGTTATTACTTGTTTATACTAACAGTCCCTCCTCCTCAACTTGAGAAGAGGAAAGGGGCAAAAAGATGAGAGTTTAACTGGCATCATTACCAGCTGCTCTTACTGGCAGGGGTGCTTACTCTCCGTGAATAGGCTGGGTTTATTGTACATGACATAATCCAGACTAGAGTATGAGCCTTGCATTCATTTCTGACCATAATTTCACAACAAAACTTGCCTTTTCCTTGTATTGTATTCTCTCATTGCCACTGTTTGGCTGTTCACCCCACCCCACCCCACCCCACCCCCGCCCTGTATCTTCAGATCCCACAGCATCTGGTGGCAAATCAAACATGGTAAAATGTTGTTTTTGAGCTTAATAATATTTTCCAAGTCATTTATTTACCAAATGCTCTTGGTGGAAGTGTTTTGTTCTGTATGTTAACAGGTGGTGCATACTCAATCTGAATGTATGGGTAATCAAATCATAGCAATAGGCAAGTCTCTCAGGGTGTTGTACTGAAGTTGGACAAGTCCTTATAAATTCAGAGGCTGCATGTTTTGACTATCTAAGCTTCCTGTCCACTCCTCCCAAACATGGGCATGGATTTTGCTATCACATTACTTTAACTGTTATGGTTTGCTTTTCTGTACCTATTCTATTTATATTGCAGGGCAGTGATGGCCTCTTTCAGGGAGAACAGTGAATGGGTTTATCCAGTGCAAAACTTCAGCTCTAAAAATTCAGGATTCAGCTAGAAAGCTGCCTCCTCATCTTTCTTCAGACCCAAGCCAGACCTCAGCACTCTGTGCTCTCTTCTTGGCAGGCTGAGGTTATCTTTAGAGCTTGCCAGATGTGTCTTGCTCTTCAGGGGGTTTACTTTGTATACTCCCATTTTCAGTGACTACAGATCTCAAAGGGAACAAAAATAGCAGTAAAAATGTATAATTGCTGTTCTATACATTGCATTTGGATTAGTTCACAGCCAAGTTTAAGATTAGTCACCTAAATTCTATAAGGCAAAGAAAATTAATAGAGAAATGTTATACATGAAGTAGCCCCCCTCCCCTTTTTTTAAAAATTGGAAAACCACATCTTTCTTTCAAAGAATAATAATTTTTACCTGATTTCATATTCTTAGAGTATCTGCAGAAATGTGGAGTTATCCATCATTACCTCTGTGACACCAAAACATAGGGGGCCTTTGCAGTATTATACTGTTTATAAAAAAAAATGACAAAAGTTGTAGGTGTCTGTTATTCAACAAAAGAGAAATTAATTATAATGATATCAGCAGGGACTGTCTAAAATCATGACCCTTCTAACTTCAGAGCACTGGATAAATTCAAACTGTAAACTTAGACATGGAAGTTTTTTCAATCCACCAAACAACAGGAGCAGATGCAGATTATTTTTTGGATAAGACATCCCTCTTTTGGAGTGATTTCACATGCTAACTTTGCTTGGGAACTGCTCCTGTTGGTGACCATGTGTTCAGCACATCTGCTTTGGCTTGTTGTTTTCTCTGAGACTGACAATATTGTGGCAAGACGTCAGAGTGAATTGAGGTAAAGAAAAAGGAAAAGGAAAATTAACATGAAAGAGCTGCATTGCAAGTCCAAATGAACCCTGAGAGACTTTCCATCCCTTGATCCTCCATGTGTATATTAGGATATGTGTAGAGGGATTTGAAGATGTGGGAGGAACTGACAGGCTTGAAGTAATACCTGGGCTTGTCTTGTCACATTCAAAAACTGAGCTCAAGCAGACATGCTGGGAGGACATTTCTGACTTCTAGCCCACAGGAGAGGATGCCTTCAAAAAGTTGGGAAAATCCTGCCAATGACTCATCAAGGCTAGTTTCACTGTTCACTGCATAATGCACTCATTCATCAAACTGAAAGGATTTCAATCAATACTGTCAAACTAAAAAGTTATGTATTATATACACATGCACACACAACTACACTCAGTTATGCATAACATATGTGATGGCCATCATCAAATAAATTACCGAGCTGGGTTCCAAACTGAATTTACTAAAAATCCCTGTCTCTCCCTGTCCCTTATTTGCACTGAGATTACCACATAAAATTCAATATTTTTTCATCTGCCTCAAACAATCATTAATTAATGAAAACATTTGAAAAATAAAACCAAAAAATCAGGAACTTTTTCTCTTTCTTTCTTCAGCATATGGCTCCTTCACCAAAATCACACTTTGGAAGAAGTTGAAGAGGCAGCATTCATTCCCATCATAGAGCAAGTCTGAAATCTGAAGTCAAGCCAGCAGAAGCTTAGTTCAGGTAACACTGTGGTGCTTTGAAGATAGAGACATTTCCACAAGATCCAAGGCTAACTCTCACCCAGAAATCATTTCATTGGGCAATCAACAGTAAATAAGTCATGCCTGGCATATAATGTTATATGATCCTTATTTATTGAAATGTGGGTGCAAGTATGGACTGAGTGGTGTGGCTAGGGGTATGCAGGCACTCTGCATTCTGCTTCTCATTCAGTCTCTATCTTGATGTCTGCAAAGAGGGAAGTGATGAGAAGTATTAATTCTCTTAACACTCCCCTCCTTTGGACTATAGATAAAGCTGGTTGGAGAGAGAGAAAAAGAGATAAAATAAGGGTTTTCCGTGGCCATTAGCCAATTCAATAAAATTTAAACAGTGCATGGAAATAATCTGATTTTCTAAAACAGAGGCCAGAGTTACAGATCTCTGCCTCGATTCCTGACACCTCGGCAACTCTGCTTCATGGCAACCTGCCTGGTAAGTGAGAACCTGGAGACCTTGTTTACACCATCTGTGGCTCCTCAGCCACCTAGATATCTGGGCCCTGGGGGCACTAATGGTCCTTAATGGCCCTGAGCATCCCCATCTGTGGCCTTCACCCTCCCCCTCTGCCCATGGCTCATCCCCTCCCCTGGTCTGGATGCCTCATGGACGCTGTTATCAGCCCTCAGCTCTGTCTGCTGTGCTGTGGGTACAGCCTGGCTGCGCTGCCTTGCTTTCTGGTTCTCCTTCCCTCATGGAGCAGCCCTGCTCTTGCTGGTCGCTGATGCTAGAGTTTGTGATCTGGTACAGCCAATTAGGCTGTCATTCAGGGTTTCATGGAAGAAGTTTGGAGCTTGGAGTGTTGTCTGTAACTGTGAGTTGAATCAAATTTTGGTATATTGCGGCTGTTCATGAACTGGAATTGCTACTCTTCTGTGAACTAATCAAATGTCAGGCAAAAGGTCTAGATACCAACATGTCTTCCCTTGTAATTACCAAGTGTCTGTGAAAAATTGTAAGAGCTGGTTGGCTTAACAGTACGATTCCACTGAATTCTGCCCACACACCAACCCTCAGAACATTAAGTGGGCAGGGAGCTCCTTGCCGCCTTCTTGCAGTGTCATATGCCATATGGGTAGGTGCCATACAGTCATGTCCATGTGGTGTTTCTCTCTAGATGTACACAACAGAAGAGTAGGCTAATGGCTGGCTTTTAAGGCAGACCACTGATGCAGACGAGGATTCAGTAAAGAATTTGCCTGTCAGGTTGAAATCTCACTCATATGAAGCATTTTATATGGGGATCTCAATCTTACAAGATAGATATATAAAAACATAAAAAGACATGAGAGTTGAAGGGATTTTTTTTTTAATATGCACAAAATGGAGCAGCAAATCTTGTAGTAAAGATTTGATTTGACATGGGATGTGCACTCCAGTGCTCAGTCTAGAAAAGTACTTATATACAGACTTTAAATTTAAGGATGTGAATAGGCTCACTGGAGTTAATGTTAAGCCACTACGTAAGAATTTTATTGGTTTGGAGATGGGTGCACTGAGCATCCTTCAGGAAAAATACCTTCCATTTGCTTATGGGCTTGGACCAAATGAGGCAGGCTAAGCTCAGCTACCTTGTGCTTTCTGTGGAGGAAACTACTCTGATGTCAGTCTGCAATTTTCTGAATTGACAGTCCAGGCATCTCAACCAGTAAAAACAATACCTGGAATCACCAAAGCAGTGGCAGAGTATTACAAGGCATGTGAAATTAGAATTGGGCAGGGTTGCCAAGCTTTTCTGTTGTGGCCACCATAGAATGAACACTGTTTTAACTGGAGAATTATTTTAATTGTTCTTATTAAATACAGGGAGGAAAAGAGTCCCTCTTTCCTGCAACTCTGGCCTAACCCTCTGTTTTATCAATTTGTGTGTCTTTGTAGGGACAATTTCTCTCTCCCTCTCCTCTACTGCCCTTCTCCCTTTTCAGAGCTTGTTCCCCATCTCCATTTGTTTGGCTTTCCTGGTATTCCTGATCCCTCTTCAGCTCGGAAGCTCCTGGGCCCTTTCACCTTTGTGTCTTACTTCTTGTAACACTTGTGAGGCTCCTGTTTAATCTGTACATGCCTCCCTGCTAGATGGAGGCTGTGCACTTGCTGCCAGGGGAAACAACCTTCACTCCAGATATGCTGGCGTCCCTCCAGCCCTAGGACAGGGGCATGTGTGTGTGTGGGGGGGTCTGAGATGTAATCTCAGCATGATTCTAGCTCAGTAACTGACATATTAAGCAACAACTTAAGTGAACGGTGTGATCTAGTCTCTTCCTGTTGCTGGTAGTTGTTGGTCTCTATGCCACAGCTCACCTCTGTGTTGAGTGAATGAATTTGGTGGCTGGATTCTCAGCTGAGGTGGTGGTACTAGGATGAGCTCAAGCCCTCCTTCCAAGTGTGGAAAGAAGGCCACTATCTTTACCTCTTTGATGTTAAATACAGGTCTCCCAACACTTCATGAAGAGCCATGCACTGCTGAGTCAGACTTTCAAACAGCATTAGCAACATTCCCCTCCATCCTTCCACACATCCAGTATAAACACGTGGAGACCACACTTTATCTTATAAAGAATGTCCTTCAGTCATCCCTTAACAGTAATCAAGTACCAAACACTGAGACAGCATTTTTCAGATTACAGCCTAGGCAATTTGGTAGCCTTTTAGCAAAAATAGAGTGCATTGCTACCCACAGGCTTTGGAGGTCTTACTTTCTGGAGTATTTAGTTACTAAAAAACCTAATCCTTGCCTGCTCATTCTACTTTTGAGAGATAGTCAGCAATTTTCCTGCTAAATGGATGGAGTACTTTATAATATCAAAGCATTTGTGCCAGGGTCGACCTTAGTGTGACTGGAGTTCCCTCCTTGGAGAAGGTTGAAAGCTGTACCTGCAGGCACAGATGGGAGAGATTTATTGCAGGTGTGGGAACCCACATGATGAACTGCGGTGCTAGGTGAGGTGTTTTATTTAGCATTTAGCTTTGCCTCACAAGTCTGCGGCCTATTAATTCATTCCCAGGAGACTTACTGTAATTTTCCAGACACCTGAAAATTTTCAAGCAGATGTCACTTTAAACAAAACCGAAAAACTTGGAGATGGATCTGCTGATTCTTACTGGTGTCTGAAAGCAGCAATTTCTACACTAAACCTACTCATTCTTAAGATGAGAGGGACAGGCTCCCATATCTGACTAGTAGCAATATTTTTTACATTTAAAAACAGAAGCGTGGAAAAGGGAGGTCTGTTATGTTGGAGGAGAAGGAAAGGTTGAGAGTGAGCACTTGGTTTTAATCCTGTAAAGGACTGGAATAGTCAGCTTCAAACTGGGATGTGTCTAGACATGAGGAACTTTTACATAAGTCTTTCTTTGAGCCTCACTCAGGCAGATAATGAAATTCTCCAGAAGACAAATAGGGAAATACACTTAGGAAAACACCATTGCCAAAAACATTGCTAGATGACAGTTTAAGTAGGGAGATTGTCAGCAGATGGCTAATACCTGAAGAAATGTAAAGCTTTGTTATCATAGTATAGTTACAACCTCCCCCTTGCCCACTTCTATGTAATAAAGTTTGGAACGAACTGAATAATAAGTGTATCCAGCTCCTTTGCAATCTAACAGATTTCCACCACTCACCCAGTTTTCTACACCGTTTAAGGACACCACAGAGGTAACAGCATCAGGGTGAGTATCCATGTTTTTCATTACCTGCACGTATAGGTGACAGATGAATACACTCATTTTCCCACTTAGCCTACTTCTAGTTGTTCCTGTGGGAAGGTTCAGTATGGTGATTGCTCGGTGTGGTGAGAGCTGTTGGGGAAGCTGGAGGTGGTGCTGTCTAGCAGGTTGCCTTGTCCTCCTGCGCAGCATGGAGTCAGATGTGGGAGGACTGAACAAGAGCATGGGAAAGCTGACAGCTCTAGTTCAGCTACGTTCAGACTGTGTGCCATTAAGCCTGCTCAGGAGGGTGTTCCTTCATCCCTTGCGTGACAAGAAAAGCAGAGCATAAGCAGTACTGTTGTTTTTCTGTCTCTTTCACTAAACACTTGAGAAAACAAAAACACATTTAAAAGCTAGATGTCTGACTCTTTCCCTAGATGCCAAGGTGGTGAAGTGTTAAGAACTTTTCTGGCTCAGTCAGGTCACTCCATGTGCATCAGAAAATCAGGCAGTGGACTGTGTTATGCATCTGTCGAGAAAGTTACCAAACAACTTTCAATTAATTCTTTTTAGGAGGAATGCAAATTGTCTTCGCTTATGACAGCTCCACTGCAGGCCAGAGCCTGTGCTCCATAAAGCAATGTTGTTCCAGTGAAATCAGTGCAACTTTGTTGGCTTGTAACAGCTGAGGATATGGCCTATGCTGATTTTTGCTTAAACCTTGTACAATAAAATGTTTTAGCACATGATGAATGTTATGTTTCTTGGAAGTTCCAGGTAATAATGAGATTCTGATTTCTTAAGTTAACTCTTCAGCGTTTGAGTCTTCATCAGCAAACTTGCAACAGTTCCAATTAAATGAGTTGTGTATTTAATGCCTTTTCCTCTGAACTGGAGAAAAGGGTTTGCAATAGTTACAGAAGTACAAAAGACCGACATAATAGGATTAATATATAAAATCAAACCCTGTATCTATAAATATGTGAGAAGACATTGAGTTGAGAGGAAATACTCATTGTACAGAGCACTGCACATGTATGGCAAGCTCGCATAACACAACCCTATTTATGATAGGAGCTTCCCAAGACATGATTTTTTCCAAGGTTCTCTTCCCTTGCACTGTCATTCTCAACCTCTCCATTCCTCACAGGCAGGCCAATTACTGGGATAGCTCAGAAGTTTCTGTCACAACTTGAGCAGTTTCTCAAAACAAGTATCAGCTTAAAAAAGCATAGATGGAGGAAACCAAAAAAAGCTACAGGGATATAGCTGGAGGGGGAAAAGGGAGGGAATGTCAGTTGTCTACTTCCAAAGCAATTGTGGATATGGATTGCATGGAAGCCTTCTCATCAGCAGGGAGTCTGACAGGTCTATCAGGGGAGAGTTCATCTACTTCTGTAATAGTAGTTATTTGAACAACTAGAGATCGATATAGTTTCTAGGGGAGATGCTGCTATTTATTGGGAAATAAGAGAGAAACATTGGTGAAAGTTTCCTTTCTGTTTCTACAGTAACCACCATCAGGAGGACTGTGTACATGTTTACTCTAGCTGGGGTTCACGCTTAGTGTTTCAAAACTGCATGGCTACAGAGCAAAAACAGTCTATGCATGTCACGTACAGAGCGCCACTTGCTTTGCCTCAAACTTTTCAAAGCTCAGTGTGTTCAGATAGTGGGCATTAAAGTGATGAGTTAGCACCTGAAGGAGATCACTTGTGAAATAACAATTGGCTGTGACTTTGCATCTGCCTCTGGCCAGTGATGGGGTGTTTGGATGGGGGCCCTCCCATGCCTGCCTGCAAGTGATTCTTGCAGCCTCTTTCGCTTCCAAGCTTTCTGTGAATAGATTTGTGTGCAGAAGGCAGCATTTTACAAGCCCAGGAAACATGCAGTGCTCAAGGTCAGCAGCTCATTTCTATGTAGAAAGCAGAAATACCCTGATAAGTGGTGGGTAAAAGGTTAAGATATAGCTCTGAATTTCCTTGAGAAAAGAGGTCCATGTCATTCATTACATGTGAAAGACTTGGGTCTGTCAACCCACATGAAGAGAGGGGTGCAAGGCTCTGATGCCCTGCACCACCTCAGACCCCTTACAGAAAAGTCATTTCTATAAGTACCCATCACAAAAAAGCAACATACTTGGGATGTTAGCACTTAAGGACTGGGATCTGGTTAAGTAATGATTAGGGTGACAATAAATACTACTGCATGGTGCATCGTCAAAGCCAGGCAGGCACACTTCTACTCTGTTAGCAAACACACCTGCAATATCTTTACCTTAAATGAGCTATAAAGATGTCTGCCTCTCCTTCCCTGTTTACTTTGTGTTACCATTTTCTGCACATGCTGCAGTATTTTGCTCCTTAAGAGGTGTGTGTGATAAGCTCATGAATAACAAATGAGGATTTATGTTTGTGGATTGTGAAATAATATTAACGTGACTATTACTTTTAATCTTTGCTTTTGAATGATGTATTGAGCTGCAGGTAATCCCAGAGGGATATTATTAGGGTCTGAGTATTGAAAATGTCTCCTTCTTTTGTCTTCCCTTCTATTAAGTGTGGAATTGAATGTAGAAAAGTGAAGAAAGTAGGACAAACACAGGCTCTCGGATTTAATGTCTTATTTTATAGTCTGAGCCCCCTCAGCTGTGTAATATAAGGGGGGGGGGGGGGGAGAGGCGAAGAAAGATGAGAAATTCCGAAAATCTCAACACAAGCTACCTTTTCTGAGAGAAATGATGAGAGACTCTCCATGCTGAAGCTTCTTCAGTAATGAAGACTGAAATTAGCTGTTTCCAAGAAACGCTCATTCATTTAAACCCCCAAATTTTCCTTACTGTTTGGAAATGAACAAATACATTTTCTTTTTTTTGCAGCTTCTGAGTACCAGAACTGGAAGCTGGACTGAATTTTGCAGCTTAACGTTTGAAATAATAGTAGAAAAAAGTAAACTGCTTGCAATTCTATTGGAACAAAATTGAATAGACTGTCTCTTCAAATTTACCCTTCTTTATCTGACTGTGATAGGATGCTATTTCTTTAAGAGGATGGGTCTCTGAAAATATTCTCCAGGAATTTCCTCTCCGGGAGAGGAAAAATGTGATGTCTGGGATGGTTTCATGCAAATACATGCCACCCCCCGCCCCCAACACATATGTGTAAGTAAATAGAAAATCTTGCTAGCGCTGTAAATCTACTGTTCATTTCACGACATCAAACAAATATTGTTTGTTATCTTTGCATATCAGTAATACTGCTATTAACTTCCATTCATACGTTATCATTGTATCTCTGTCGATAGAGCTGGCTGGACAAAAGAGGAAATTTGGGGGCAGAAAGAGCAATACTTGATACTATTTTAATTCTCATTTCTCATTCAGATACGTGTCTACTGAATATCTTTCCAGGATATCCATCAAAACCAACTCCAGCCAGCCTGCAGGGGTGGTTCAAACTTCCTAGCCTAGGAATTGTACCTGGGGTTTGTACTGGGTCACAGGCAGCCTTCCATAGGCAGCAGCAGTGCTGAGCACACACTTGTGCACCTGGCCCAGGGAGCAAGGCTGCTCCTGGAGAAGGGCAGGGAGTAGAATGGCCTGACATGGGGCTGGGGAGAGCAAGCAGCAGGATGAAAGCAGAGCAACAAGTATGGGTGGTCTTCAGGTACTCAAAAGGATCAACTGCCCCCAGCTCTTCAGAGGTGACTGCTATCCCCTGTCCTTGTCATGGCAGCAGCCTCTGGGCGAGAAGAAGGTGCTCAACTGTCAGGACAAGCTTCTCCGAGTGACTGGTAGGTTCCCATTTTCTCCAGGAAAATGCTGGCTGCAGGGAAGCCTTCTGCAGGCATGATCTAACCGACGGGCCACCAAGCCACACCACATTGCATCAGTTGGTCTTAATCCCACCAACGACAGAAATGCAGAGATGTCCCAAGATATAGCTATGCACAAGGTCAGCTACAAGTTCTTTGTCTTGCACAGTGTTGTAATGCAAAATCCACCAAACACTTTGGAAAAGGTGAGAACAGACTCCTACCTTCTCCTCCTGAGGGATCTTCTAGCAAAAATGTTGTAGATGGCTCAGCTGAAGGCAAGGCAAGTTTGAAAAAAACTGAATGAAAAGCCTACAACACTTCAGAAGCTTGAAGTGTGAGGAAATTTAAATGTGGTCCCTTGCTGTAGGGCAGAGCAGAACTGAAGACAGCTGTGGTGCAAGGCTGGCTGGGAAGGAGCAGTGTCCTTTTTTCAGGAGCAAAGTGAGAGCAGGTCTGCAGCTCTTGTGTACTCACAACTCTGAGGCCAGTGAAAATGGCAGGGTGGATAAGGGGTGAAGATTAGGTCCTTTTGTCCTTTCTAATTTTACTCTGGGAAACAGTTTAAATTTCACTGGGAATTCTTATTCTTAAAGCTACGGCAGTACTGTCCTTGAAAGCTGGTAGACCTAATTATGAGAGGCTTATAGGGATGGTGAATAGATCATCTTTGCTCCTTGAGTTAATCTTGATATATAATGCATGGCAAATATTGTCTTGTTTCTTTTAAAAACCGCCAGTGAGAGGAAATTTCAGAGATGGGAAATGCAATCTTTCAAAGGATTAAGAGAGAACTAACTAACATGAACCAGATCATTAGCTTTGTATTTTCTGTTCCACCTTCTGATGCCCATATTTCACTCATGAGGATGAGTTGGAACGACTCCAAAAACTAAGTGGAAATTAATTTCTCAAAGGCTGATCTGGAAGTTAAGATGCATTTCAAAATCACTTGCTTTACAGATCCCATCCATTTGCCCTGAAGAAAGAAAAAATAATGCTTTATGTAGCAACACGAAGTACAAGTTAAAATGAATATGGGTGAGCCACTACAGGAGGCTCAGGGGGGAACCAGCCAGCAACCCAGCACTGCCATGAAATGCTACATCAGCCATTGTGAGTTTGTGTTTAATATGTTTAAAACAGATCCTTGAAAGGAGAGATTTTTTAAGGAAGCTGGGAGGACAGTGTAAGGAGGATTATACACACTGTGATTTCATGGAAGATTTTAAGATATCTAAATTAAGTTTTTGAAGAGACCCCCTATATTATGAAAACCTACATTACAGAAATTTCAGGAAGGTTTGATTTTGCTTTCAACATTATGTTCTGTAATACAGAGTATTTAAGAACCTATTTTCAAAATGAAAATAACATTGATAAAATGTTAAAGCTCTTTTCTTCCTCTGAAGCATGATTTTTATGATATATAAATTGTAATCTTTCTAAAAGATCAAACTTATGAGAGATTTAATTACTGAAAGAATAAGTTTTTGTGACAGAAAACTGCTTTGCAGAAGGTTCTGCAGAGCTGTTTTGCAACTAGCTTTAACATAAGCAATTTCAGTTGCAAACGAAAAAAGAAAGAGGAAATTGATCAGATGTTCTGCATTGTTAGAAAGATTCTCTTCTGAACGAAGCCCAGCTCCAAATGAATGCAGCAGAGTTAGGGAAAACTAGGGCTGTTGTAAGATCTGATTCTAGGCTCAGCCTCAAATAATGTCCCTAATTTTAAGGCTGAGAAGTAAAGGGTAAAATACTGGTGCTTTGCATTATGATTATGC
Source organism: Aviceda cuculoides (assembly GCA_035590195.1). Lineage (NCBI taxonomy): Eukaryota > Metazoa > Chordata > Aves > Accipitriformes > Accipitridae > Aviceda > Aviceda cuculoides. Next base: position 6,305,253 of record JAVJGG010000061.1, on the reverse strand, counting down.
CTAAGGTCTTTGCTGACCTATGAAACGAGACTGATGATGATAAATATTGTGAAAGTGATTAAAGCACAATTGCATAGAAATGCATTTGTATTACTAATATTAGGTAATTAAGGTCCTTGCATTCTTCCTAGCTATGCTTACAGATAGGTAAGAGGAAACACAGTGAAACTGATACCTTCATTTTCAGAAGTGCTGTCACTCTTTTCTGTGTGCCATGATTATAGTTAGCATCTCCAGACATCTTGCTTAAAGTCACAGGGCAGCTGAGCAGTGGCATGTCATCTGGTTTCATATCTATCCCGCAGATCATTTTGGAAGGGATTTCTCCTGGCATAGGATAGGGAAGAAAGGATCAAGTACTGCAAATATGGTACAAATCATTTAATCCTGACACTTTGTACCTTGATTCACATTGCAAGTGAAAGTATGCCTTGGGGTAAATAAAATGCTGACTCTGCAAAGGGAAGTGTCAAAGTCAGTGTGCATTTTAATAGCACTGGATGTTAGCACTGACATTTCAGCGTGACAGACTTGTGAGATGAGTTAGCACGTGCCAATCTAATTGAGAAAAATGCCCACTAAATAAGAGCTGACGACTGAACGGGAGTGACTTGTTCCTTCCTGCTTTGGGGAAGGACCAAAGAGCAAGAAGGCAAGGTGGCCAAGTTCTATGGAGAAATTATTTGCATAAATGCAGAACTGAGGTTTCCAAAGCTGCTGGGTAAACCTCTTTCCTAAGGTTTAAGTTAATTTAAAACAGAAAACGCAGTACCCATGAAAAAGCTTCCCTTTGTTCCAGTCTTAAAATGTGCCTTTTCATCCAGTTGAACCTATTTGCACTGCCTTAAAGCAGTAATTGCTAATGATTCTTTTGGTTCAGTGTTATTCTGGACAAATTATGGCAATTATCTAGATCACAAATATATGTAACGGTCTTTGATACTTTCTGTAATTGCGCATGAAGTTCAAATGCCTGATGTTTAGTATGGCCTGTTCCATTAAGGATTGTTCCAAGTAAAGTCAATGGCAAAAGTCCCAGTGACTTCAGTGATGAAGGTTCACACCCTTAGATATGGTTCATCTCACTTCAGAGGAATATATTGTTTTCTTTTGATTCACTAGATGGTAGCAGTGTACAAATTGTGTTGTGTGTTTTTTTTTTTTTTTTTAAATTCTAATCAGACTCACATTCGGGACCTACCTTCATTTCCAAACCCGTCCTTTCTCAGTCTTGTACTGCAGTCTTGAGAGGAAAGAAGAGAAAAGGTTTTAAACATCCTTCTGAAGGGGGGCCAAAATTTGTGCCATCCTCTGGATGTTTTCTTGTGATGGCAGAAGCCAGACTGTGTTGGAAGAATACAGCTACTGATGGTCAGAGAACGACATCAACATCTAAGGCTGAGCTTAAACACTATTATCCAGCCAACATATACAAAAAGAAGGAAGAGACATTAAACCTCCATTAGTTCTGTATCCCTTCCACCAGTTTTTATGGAATTGTCTGCAACATGTCAGGCAGCATGATTAAATGAATGTCCATTATGATAGGAGTCGGTCCTGGGAAAGTCACTGTGTTCAGCGAGGGACAATCTAGCTGACAATAGGCAAGAGGACTTGGGCTTCCAAACTACTAATCTAAGGTAGGGTTGTTGCTGAGTGTAATCCATTTTTGTCAACAGTGGATGTGCAGATAAACAAGAAACAGTCATCTGAAACACATGTTGCTGTTTCCGTACACTTTTGTCCTACCTAATACACTGCACATGCTAAGGTTAACCTTGTGATCCACATGTCGCTACATGAGCATTAACTGTTTCTTGGGAGAGAGGAAGGGAGAATTTTACAAAATGTTGGCAGTCTTTCTCCAGCAACAAGAAAATTTTTTCAGACATGTTGGTATAACCTTTGACATTTCACTTTTATCACTAGCATGCCCTGTGCTTTCAGTGACGATGGCCAGTCCTGAGTGATGCTCTTAGGGAGCGGGTCACAGCCAAATGTGCCACTAAAAGGGCTGCTTCCTGCCAAAGGGCTTCTCGGCATCTCTCCAGAGAGTCTGTATCCCTCTGGTTTCTCATCTACTACTCCCCACCTCTTCTCTCACAGTTTGCTCTACTATTCAGGATCTTCCGGGTGTGGGGGTGGGTAGTATTACAGTTATCCAAGTGCTAGGTTTAGCCAAAAGTTAATTCCAAAGAAGGTGCTGTGCTGTTATGGCCTACCTCTAGTTTGGTATTACATCTTATTAACCACATAGGCGGCTCCTCTCCAAGGTTGCCTGTTCCTGCCTGTCTGTGTCTTGAACAGTCACGGTCAAGCAAGCTGACTCTGCTAGCGCAGCAACTTGAAACTAGCTCAGTATTTCTTAAATATATCCAGCACTCATAGCTCTCAATTTCAGTCCTAATAGTTCTACTACAGTATATCAGCGATGAATGATGGAAATTTGAAGTGGTGTATCAGAGAGACTTTTTTAGCTAAAAAAGATGAAGGTATTTATGTACTGATAGATAATGGCCAGAAGTAGCAGAGATATGATTAATGCAACCCTCCAGCGAGTAGCTAGAACTAACTGTGGTTATCCAATATCCCCATCTGATTCTAGTGGGATGCAGATAGGAGCCTTACACTAACTGAAACAGAGTCCTCCTGACTGAATCAGACAGGCTGATACTGAGATCACTTTGCAGAAGTTGCTCTATATAAAGCTTGCAGCAAACATTATTTTCTGGCGGTACAATGAAATAAATCCAGGGGATGTTTGCAGGAGAGTTTTCAGAATTCCTTCAGGCAATGACTGTGGAAGAGAGAGACTGTAATGTAAGTATACTCTTGCTTTGTGCAAAGCACAGTGAAATAGGCGGAATTAACAATGGTGGGAGAAAGCACTCTTGGTTTTCATGAAGATGTTTAAATATCTGATATTGTTTTGCCAATTTGAGTGGTTGAGTGGCATGAATATACTGGGTTTTATGCTTTATTTTTGGCAGCAACTGAGACGATACTGAATTTTAAAATGCACAATTTTAAAAAAAATTGTAAATGGGTATTATACCTTAATGGCTTGTCCATTTTATAAGTCTTTGTATAGTATCTTGGGTAATAGGAAGCAATTTCCTAGTCAGGGCCACAAAAATAATCCTAAAATATATGATAGACATGATGATAAAACAAGACAGTCAAGATCAGATTTCCATTTTCTTTTGGTTTGTGTTATTTCATAATTGCTAACAAAATTTTCAAAATGAGAGTCTCAATCTAAAATTTCAGCAAGGAAATGATTCACACCTGGAAAATAACAGGCTATGCTGAAAATAGCAAACAAAATATACCAGTTCATGTTGCAAGTATGTGCATGAGAGGAAAGCAGGGTATATGCTGATTCCGTGTCAAACTAATTCTACAACTATCACTTAGGAATTAATAAAACATATAACATGACTCTCTTACAGCTATATTCCTGCTGGCTGCTGCTGTGGTGATACATTGCAATAATATGCCAGTGATGATATTCCAGTAATAAATGATGGTAATATACCATCAGATCATCATCACTCCAGTGATGTACTATTGCAATACATCATCAGGCAATGGAGTTTAAGCATTAGTGGAAGAGGCAAACTTCAATATACATATACTGAACACGGTGTACGACATAATGTACCATATGCACTGTGTCTGTGTGTTCAGCAGTAACTGTATGTGAAATGTATACTGCATATACAGGTTTTTGTTACTCATTCGAATACTTAAAATCTAAAGGGAATACGAGCGTTCAAACAATCATAGAATAGAGTCATAGAACCATTTAGGTTGGAAAAGACCCCTAAGACCATTGAGGGATGGAGCTGCTTGGGAATCAGCTCTCCAGATTTTCACCATCTTGCATTATAATGTGAGTGTGTTGGGTGATTGCCTCTCGTAGTATTTACACACCAAAATGATATGTAGAGCCTTGGCATGATGGGTCAGGGTCAGCAGGCTTTCGATTTAATTTGCGACTGCTTCTCAGCTTGTTCCCAAGACAGTGATTACTGCCAGAGGGCTCTCAAACTATTTCGTGAGTACCAACCAACTCTTCTGCAATAATGGTATAATATTACACCTGATATGCATGCAGATGGACCAAGTAATTGGAGGGAAAAATTGAAAATATTTCTCATTCCTTATTCTTATTCCTTATTTCTTTCATTTGGCAGCTGTCTTCATGGGAAGCTTATACAGATGTAAGTCATCAGAGCAGTGACATTTTCACTCAAGTCTTCTCAGAGGACATCATTCATAGATTAATCTCCAGTGAAATTTCCTGAAGAACTGAGGCATCTTAGCTCCCAAACAGTGATGTGAGTTTGGGGAGTCCCACTGAGCCATCTGCCTACAAGTAGGTTTAAAAAGAAGGAAAGATTTTACTTTGGAAGCCAAAGTGGCAATACCAAGACAGAGTCAAGGGAAGAGACTTCTTTTTAGTTAGTAAAGTACAGTTTCAGAGGTTCAAATTTGATGACAACAGACCAGAGAATTAAGCTATGCACTTTAAAGATTTTTCTTAGCCTTTCTGATACTGCATTTCTCCAGAGGAATTCAGTACCAGCCAGCTTTGTGATCAATAAATATGCTATTGATGGAAAATGAGGGAAGGACTTAAAGAATCATTAAAGGTCAGCTGATTTGTCCCTAAAGCTCATATGCTCAGCATCTGTTTACTACTTAAAGAGTCACACACTGAGACAGTGAAATTCACCTGGGAAAGAGGTTTGATTTTGTACGGCTGGCTGAAATTTGTATCTCCTAACATTGAAGAATATTAATTTCCAGGAGCTGGTGTGAGTAGATTCTGCCTGAGCAATCAAATTAGTCACTTCTGGTTCCACTGTTCTTTGATGTAAAACAAGTAAGATAGTTCTATTTAAATTCAAATAAAAAAACCCCAAGCCAAGTAAAGCATCACTCACAAAACTTGGAGTACTGCAGTTTCATCACCCACAATGCTGCTACTGTAAATTTGGTTCAGCTACAAAGATTGCATCTTTTAGTACATTATAAATAAACTTTTTAGGATACTATTGCAAGAGTCAATGCCACATGCTGAAAAAAAAGCAATTAGAAGAAAAGAAAGCTAAGAGAGGTGAGGATCTCCAAGTGTAATATACATGTTGTAACCCAACAGAGCATCCAGAGCCACAGGGACAAACAGCATTTCCTGCTGGGCTTGAAACATTTTGCCTGCTTTATTAACTTCCAGTAGTGATAGTGCAACTATAGCCTCAGATGGAAAAAATATCCACCTTTAATATAAAGATTCCTAGTGATGAAAACTATCACAACCTTCATTAAATTGCTCTTCTGCTTAGGAAGCTTCACTGTTAGCAACTTGAAAAATATGCGTGGAATATACACAATGTGGGTTGCTTAAAGTTGAAGCACTTCGGGTTCTGCTGCAGATTTCCTTGTTCAGAAGATGTTCCTGCTTTCTGGTGGCTTTTACCTCTCCAGTTACTTACTCTATAGCCAAGTTATTGTGTATCTTTCTATTCTGTTTGACCCCTTAGTACACCTATTGATTTATTTTCTTTTAAAGTTTCTAAGTTCATAGTTTTATTTTGTCAGCTGTATAGCAATGTTTTACTGGAGCCTAAGTATATTTATTAAATGCTCTTCCGATATCAACCAGGTTAATAATCTCTCTAAGAAGATTAAAGTTACTTTGAGAAGATTTATTTTCCATACTTTGTTGCTCAGCATTAACGATAGCATGCACCTTTCAGTCTCTGTTAATGGAATGAAATATGAGCTTTTCCTTTGTTTTCCCATACTGTTGTCAGCCTGGCAACCTCTGTTACCTCAGCCATCTTGCCCATACTTTCTAATGAACTAACAAGGAACTAGCATTCTTTAAGTTTTCTGGAATTCTCCCCTGTCCACAGGTTACTGAAAAATCAACATTAGCTGCCAAAAAAGCTTCTCAGCCAGCTGCTTTAAAATTCCTCGATGCAAATTACCCAGAACTTCTGATTTAAGTATGTCTAACTACAGTAGCTGTTGATTAATACCCTCTTTAGTTACAGTAGGAATAGAAAGTATATTACCATCACGATATAACAAATACATCATCCTTTCTCCCCAGTACAGAACAGACATCTTTATTGAATTCTCTTGCATTGTTACTAAATAAAAAAGAAGTATCTATTGTTTCTCTTTGGGAACAGACCTATTGGTATGTTTCAAGTTTTTTTTTTTACTGCTCCAGAAATGTTTTGCTAAAACTGTTCCCTTATTAATGTTCTCAAGTACACATTTTTGTTTTTCTTGTCAATTATCTATCTTCTTTTACTATCAAATTCATCTTTTTTCTCCTTATCGGTAAGACTTACTTTTATGACTGCATTCACTTCCTGCTGCAGAGGTTTTTGATTTATTATGCTGAGATTATTCTGTTCTGTTTTTACACAGATACAAACTTCTTTCTCCTGTTAAAAAAATATATTCTTAAGTAGTTCTTACAAAGCTCTCATATTTTCTGCCTTATTTCCTTCTTCTAGTTGACTTTGCTCATAATGGTTTTTGGCTTTATAAAGCCTGCTTTCTTAAGGCACCACTATATACTATACTGGTTCAAACTTAATTTTGCTTGCATATAGCAACACTAATTGAATTATTACCACTCATATGGTGGTCCTTGTTGTAGGTATTTCCCCTTTATTCAAGAGCACAGCAAAGGTAAGCAAAAATCACACGTAAAATTGATTCATTCACTCCTGACATGGAAGTCTTCCTTTCTGGTAAAGGTTCCTCATCTTTCCTACAGGAAAGACCTGGCTGCTGAGTTAAACCAGGAGGAATACCAGCTTCACCAGAGCAGTTTTATAGCTCCCTGTGGGATATGGCAACTCACTCCAGCTGGGCCCAGGCACACATTCTACCTCCCTCCTCTTTCCCCCATGGCAGGGTTCCCTGGCAGTCCCTGAAATGAGGACAGGCAGCTGTGAGGTGTCCTCTGCCAAGGCAAAGAGCATTAACCCTCTTCTTATCACCCGTCTGATGGGGTCTGTAGGATTTACCAAGGAATGATTCAGACCCACAGGCTCTGCCCCAAAGTTGCCTGGCGTCAAGGGGAAGCTCTCCCCAGTGAATTCCACGCTGGGCTGGCTTCAAGCCTGTGCTAATGTTGGAGGTAAAGGATCAGAGCTTGGCTTCTTAATAGGCTGCATTTTTCAAGTTGCTTTGCAGCACTCCTGTTCACTCAGCTGCCGGCTGAGAGAATAAGCTGCTTTAAGTATTTGTGTCTACATGGAGCAGGTTCGGGCTGCTTGCTGTTTCAGTTTGAGGGAGAGAATGAGCTGGTAACTTTGCCACCTTAAAGCCCAATGTTATGCTCTCAAAACAATGCCCCTATTTAGTTTGGTTCCCTGGACTAAAATGTCTGCACACTGTTTTCCTTACTTGCACTTGTGTTTGGCTCTTTACTCATAGCCACTGTAATTGAAAATGGTTCGTGTGCAATTGCTTTGCTAGGTGGTTAACAGATCCAATTAGGGCTGAGTTCAATATCTGTTATGCTGCTTTGCAGAGGACCAAAACTGGCTTACATCTTTACTTCAAACCTGATTAGAGAAAAAAATCTTTCCAAAGTTCTTTCCCAGGGTATCTTCTCTGTCTCTGAAAGTATTTGGATTTACATGTGTATGTTCAGCAGTGTGGTGACTTCCACTGCAGGCTGTCCGAGTCTGCAGTCTGCCATGAAGTGGCATTTCTGTGGTCACATCGCTAGCTCCTTCCAGCCCACAATTCATGACAGCGTGCTGTGGGTCCAGCAGTCTTTAAAACTGCCCACAAGTCCCAACGTGGCCCAGCTGTTTGCTAACCTCTGTTTAAGTGCAGGATGCTGTGGCTGCTGGAGCTGGAGTGGGCCTTTGCCTGCTCTCTGCACGGCTGAAACTTCCCATCCCACGTGAAGTCTGAAGTCAGGCTGTGCATCCAAATATGACTGATGGCATGGTATGTCAAATACAAAGCTTCTTTATAGCTGCTCTTCCCCCTCTTCATCCAAAAAAAGAAACAAAGAATTCTTTCTATTTTGGAGCTTAGGCTGTAGGCTTAAATACTATATATACATGAACTTTCAACATGCGATATCGTATTTTATATAACCATGGCAAAGAAAATATATTGAATGCTTGCCAGATTCCTCCCCCTCAGTCCTGCTCCTGACACTAGGCACCTATTGTAGAGTTAGCAATATTCCCTCCCCATATCTGGGTTTTGACAGTAGCTTGCTTTTGTCATCGCAAGTGAGCCATTAAAAAAAAAAAAAGAAGAGAGTTACAGAAAATTAATGTCTTCTCTGCTGAATATGTTATTTCTATTAAAATTTTAAAAGAGTTTGAAGTGACAGTAAATGTGGTCTTATTTTAGAATGGTTTCCATAACACTACACAACAGTTGCCAATGGCACTTATGCCTTCTCATACATACACACACAGCTATTTAGCTGACAACAGTGTTTAAGCCATTAAACAAGATAATATTGCAACTGTTATGCAATGGTAAAGCTCGCTCTTGAAAGAAGTATTTGGTGTTTTAAGCTGAAAGCCGACATTTGTTCCATATTCATTTATATTTTCTTTATTAGAAATGTATAATTTAATGTAATATTCAAGGCCCTTAGGGTATACACTCTGTTACCTATAAAACATTCATGCACATTGAACACTTTTTTGGTGCCAGTTCTTGGCTTTGTACATCTGCTATACAATACTGAGTAGTCTAACTAACAACATGCCTTAATTGAGTTTAGGTGTTTGAGTCATTTATTTAAATTTAGTAGTGTGAATAATTTATTTCAATTTACATTTTAATTATTTTACCCACTTTTTTGGGAGTAACCTCATTTTCTGGTTTCTAAAAAAATAATCGGCATATGTTTACTGCAGCAACATTCACACTTACTAAATTCTCTGAGAAGTTTAGTTCCAAACTGAGAAATACTAATGAATTATTCATACATCAGGCATTAGCTGGAATTAAATTAGGATGTCCAGATCTAAAAGAAACCTGACCTTCTAGTACCCAACAGTCCTTAAAGCTCCCTAAGGATTGTTCATCTGCCATGGCAAGTTGGACTAAGCTCCATTTAAGTATGGCAAAATATGAATATTTCTGCAGTCAATGTGGGTTTATATGTTTTTATTTACTATTATATGTTATTATTTATTATCTGTAATTGAAAAGTTTATTGGGACATCATGCATGGCATGGAGTACTTGTGCTCTTTGCCCTGGAATATTTATAACCCAAAGGAAACTGATTTTTTGTTGTTGTTGTTATTACATTAGTGTGCTTTGCAAAAATGGACTAAACCAGGTGATTTTTTTCTTCCCATGTAACTAATAGAAAGTGAAGGTCTGAGATAAGCATTCCATTTCCAGCTGGTGCTTATTGTATTTTAGGGGCCTCACAAATGAGGAAATGGATACATACCCGTACATACAAGCATCTAATCTGTGGCACCCTCAGAGGTTCACCAGTGTGCCCAGAGCTCAGCTCAATTTACAGAAGCTGCAGTGCAATACATTTCTTGTGCGTTTGCTGGGAGAACTGCAAGAAAGTCTAAGCTCAAAGGATTTATGTCCTCAGAAATAAATCGGGACTTTGGTGGGAAACCAGCAACAATTTAGAAAGCATTATTTATTTATTTATTCACTGACAATAATAGCTAATTGCTCATTCTCTGAAAAATCTGCTTGCTTTAAAGGTGGGCCTGAGAAACGGAGGCACCCAAAAATAGACCAAACTAAAAAAAGTGCCAAACTGATTAAAACTCTAAGGCTGCGGTGCCAAGCCCGTAGCGTTGCCTGCCCCACATGAAGGATCGCCGGGGCACACGGGCTGCCTGAGCTGCTGCCCTCTCCGAGTCCCGCAGCGCTGAGGGGAGCACAAACGGCCTACCCCCGAGCCACACTCATTTCCTTCTACTACGTGCAAAACTTGGAAAGCAGCTCATTTTATTTGCAGAGCTATGGAAGACTTTAAAGCCTTCTGCTCATACCTGAAATAGAAGCCCTGAGCAGCTATTACCAAGGGAGCCATAGGCAGGGATGGTTGTACTGAGTCCTCTTGCTGTTTCCTGGGCCTTTTTCTTGCAACCACAGGTTGCAAGAGATTCCGCAGACTTTTTTCTTGCAACCAGATGTGTCAATAGTTTAACTCAGTTCACTGAAGCTATTCAGACACATCACTATTTGCATGGCCCAGTCTTCAGGACTCGTCAGTTTAACTCATTAAGTGCTGCTGCTGGTTTAACTACTGCTCCCCCACTGCACAGGGAGATGAAGCAAGATTGCACATCCAGAGCACAGCTTGGTAATTTGTTCACCAAAGGGCATCTGTAACAGTTGTCTCCAATTCTTTCATGGGTTTCTAGTGCATTTAGCCTCAGGGTCTAACTGAGTCCTAACGTTAAGACATAGAGTATGATCTGATTTTAGAAGAGCTTAGGATCTAAGAAAATAGCTAATGTCTGAATCCAGCTCTTGCAGAACATCTCTCAGTGGCAGCTGCCTGAACAGTTTTCAAAGTGTTAACGGGAGAAACACCACCCCCATTTTGTAGACACTTGTTAATGACTGAGATGGCTAAAATAGTTTTATGACCAGAAAAAGATGCCTTCAACAAAGGGCAATGAAAACCACTCAGTATTAAATACGTGGGGATTTTTGTTTAGTGGCAATGTCAATTTGTGACATTTTGCCATCAGTCCCGCATGCAGGCATGGATATACACATGCACCTGTGTCTCTCGAGTTGTCTTTTTTTTTTAAAAATGATCTTTTCTGAATACAATGTGAATATAAGCAAAAATATATGCATTGTTTTCAGCCTAAATGTCTTTGTTCCTTAGATTTCTATGTACACATATATATATTATTCAGCACTGTCTTTTTTTATTCATGCATACCTTTTCATGCACACAAATGCACCCTGAGATGTTATGATAGCTCTTACCTGTCAATCTATAGCTACATAAATGTTTCTCTAGGTAAATAAATTTCACCACATTTTACTTTAAAATGTAATTTTTTTCAAATTCACTTTTACTGCTAAATATAGTACATAATGGCCCGTCCATAGATGAACACCTTGAGAATGGAAAATGGTAAGCTGGAAATATTTTTAATAATAAAAATCTTTAGCCTTTAGCTACAACAAACTACATGCATATCTTTGTTTTGAATATCAGTTGAGATGCTATTCAAAATAAGCCTTTTTTTTCAGCCGTAGAAAAAAAACCCCAGCTGAGCAGAAGTTGGGTGTAGAGGAGTCTGCAGAGAAGCAGTGATCTGGTGGGTTGTGATTCAGATGCAGTGACAATCACCTTAGCTGGAACTATGAACTGCAGCTTTCCGGAGCTAAAAGCACAATCTGCAGCTTCGACCGAAGAGGTGGCAGTGCTGCTGAGGGCTGCACTACACGGGACTTCTCTGCTGACCAGGCGGCCACCTCGGAGGTGACACAAAACTTGTTTTGAAGTTGGCAAGTTCTCTGCTTGGCAAAGGTTTGATGTTATTTGTTGTGGGGTGCAATGAATGCTCAGGCTGTTTTCTCTGCATCACGGTCTGCAAATTCCAGCTGAAGGAACTGATTAGTTCAGCAGATGGTTAAATACCTTGTTGAACCAGAGCCATATTCTGATCCCTACACATGGGGAAATAACTTGGGGAATGATTATGACAAGCACAAGGCTGTGGATTTCTGAGAAGTGGGGTGTCCCAGAGCCACGTGCAGGTGGCAATGGGGACAGTGCCAGCATGGACACATGGCTGCTGGGGGACAGGCAGCCCCTGGCTGGCACTGGGGGATGCAGCTGCCACAGGCATTGCAGGGAGTCACCCGGGCGCGGGGGGGGGGACGGGACGGGGGGGAGAGCCCCATGGGGACATCAGCGTGAAAAGGGTGGAAGGTCCATCTGTGCTGCTTTGCCACCAGCAAGCAGCAGAGCAGGAGTATCCTGAGAAGCAACACACCATGAAATGAGCTGTAGGGACCACGAGCTGCCGCAGGTTCATGGTATTACAAAATCTACTCCACAGTCATCTTTAGATGTTTATTCCTCAAGCTACATGCGCTGTAACAAAGGCAGCTTTTCACTCAGACCCTTACAACCCCCTGTCCTAAAACACGCTGATCACAATAGATTTTGTAGATTTTTGTAGTAGTAATGGTATGCTGTGTGAAGCTACTGGTGAGCTGTGATGAATATGCAATATACACAGCTTTCCATAACACAAACTTGCGCGTATCCTAGAAGTAAAAGTATTAAAACAGTTTTTGGACAACTTGGCCTCTGTTTTGAAGGTCAGAAGCAAAAGACCTTCCTGAAAGCTAGACAGAATGTTTTGCAATGACAAGGAGTAATTTATATAAGAAAAAATTCCATCTTTGAGCAAAGAGCTTAATAAAAAATACAAGCCAAAGGTAGAAAGTCAGCATCAGTTGTTGCAGGAAAAAAAAAACCAACCCAAACCCCTCCTTGTTTCACACAATACATTTATAAATACTTTTTTTTTCATAGTGGTCCAAAGTTTTGGACATTTCGTGGACAACTCTGAGACTAGCTCTTTGTCCCATTGCACATACTTACTATCCAATACCGGACATATATAAGAATAGAGCAAGTGGTAAGACTGGGAGTGACGGACATAACTGTGAAAACACTTTTGGCCTTGTTTGACTGTGGATGGCTTTTCAGGTGCAGATTTATTTGAAAAAGGGACTAATATGAGAAGGATGGCTTCTTATTTTGATGGTTCTGAACGTACCCCCCGCCTCCTCACCCGCTTTATGCTAGAGGCACAGTGGATATGCTGGGGAAAGGCTCATGCCATACTTTTCCTGTAAGTCTCCACTGTTGGAAACAGGATATTAAATGCTTAGCAATAAAGCAGGTTCTGCTTGTTGTTCAGTAACCTTGTAGCCTTCAGCTCTGCTCTAAAATCTTATAGGAGCCGAGTACCCAAGCAGGAATCAATGATTTGTGTCAGAGAGGAAGGAGGATATTAAAGATACACCAGAGGAAACAAAAAAAAGAGAAGCTAGCCTTGGAGCAGCCAAATGGGTAGAGACCCATCGGTTCAACTTCTAACCCTCATTATTTGTCCCTTCCCATTGCTGAATTTAATCTTTACATGATTCTTGCCAGCCCCTCCTCTGGCACTGCAAGCTGGCTTTTTAACTTGATTAGTGGCTTTTGTGCACAGCCTCTACTGGGTGGGGAGTTGAAGCTGGGGAGTGAGATGAGGCAGTTGGGGAAATAGCGCTGCTTTTCCATCTGGGCTCCAGCAGGCCCTTGTGGATGAAACCTATCAATCATGTGAAAAAGGTTTCTGAGCGCTGCTAGAGCTGAGAAAGCGTCTGTTTCTTCCCACCTTTGTTATTAGTCCACCCCCTTACTTCAGGGCTGCATGCTCATTAGCAGCCACCTCTTTGTAATGCCCAGGAGGAGCTTGGCTGCTAATCCTGATGGGAGAGAAGGCAGCAGCAGGAGAGGGGCCGTGAGCGAGGCCACGTGAGTGCTGAGCCGCTGCTCCCCGGCGGCTGCAGGTGATGGTGTCTGCAGGTCTCCTGGGGGTGCTGGAGGTGCTGGGCAGGGAGGACAGCACCACAAGAGTAGCACCCAAGCAGGGCTCGAGACCGTGGTCTGCATAGTCCCCTCTGGCTCAACTGTCGGCTATCAACCACTTCTAACAGTCCTCCTGTGCCTCCCCTATTTCTTCCTCACCTTGCTATAAAAAACTTGCAGACTTTTGTTAAATTTGCAATACCCAGAGGGGTGTCCCTGCAGAATGAGCTCTGCCCCTTGGCCTCTGCTTTTCGTGTAACGGTCAAACCTGTGGTGCAGCTGTGTATGATGGCCAGTTAGCTCTCATTGCACGTAGCGTCCCAGCGGACTTGGAGATCAATCCTTACACAGACAGAGCATTTCTCCTTTGCAGGGGCGCAGTTTTCTGTAGGTCTTACTGAGCTAACTGAACGCGCTCGCACAGGGACTGTCCTTCAAGCAGCTGGGCGAGGTGGGGACTCAAATGCCTGGTGAGTGTGTCAGGTGGATTTGGCAAGTGAGGAAGCCCAGGCTGTGAGTGCAGGAATCAAAGTGCCTTTTTCCTGTTCCCGCTGAAGGAGGAGGCAGTCAGGCTTTGGCGCTGCCAGGCGTGCTGAGGCAGCAGGGGAGAGCAGGTGAAGGGCAGTGGGGCTTAGGCTGCGGGTGCTGTGATGGGCTGCTCCGGTGGCAGGACTGCAAGCCAATGAAGTGTGCATGTGTTCTGCTTTTCCTCTGAAGTACACAATTCATTGGTAAGCCTTCAGAGAGTCTTGCTGTTCACAAATTCTGGGTCAGAGAAGAATTACCCTCTTTTTTTCTGAATGCAATGGATCATGTGAGTGAGAACAGGTTGGTCCAGAGTCTATTACAGCCCTGACGCCTTGCTGGAAAGACAGAGGACACCAAACTGAGAGACTGCAACTCCAAACTGGAAGAAGGAAAAGGTCCAGGACCTCATACTGGTCTCTGAGAACTCACAGGGGACAGCTGTGACAACACAGCCATGATGATTTGGAGACTGCCATGATGCAGGAGCCTAAAGGACCGAATCTGGCCCCAGTTCCTGCAGTGCAAATCTAGAACAGCCTGTTAAATCTGACCTGTTCTTCTGCTGTGGTGAAGAACAAACGGGAGCACATCAGTCCTCCACCTGTAGTCACTCTTCCAGCTCCCTGCTGAATCCACTGGGTTAAGCCTTCCCATACGCCCACACAGGCAGAGCTGCTCCCCAGCCCCTCTGCAGCTGAAAGGTCACCAGAGGCTCCTTGCATGATGTTGGCTTATTCTGCTGTTTGAAACAGCATCTTTCACCTCGCCTCTTAATTTTGGTCTGGAACAACTACTCATTCCCGTGTATCACCATTAAATTGATCTGGAATGCTAGATTCACTGCAATTAAATACCAAGCTTCCAGATTAGTGCAAGTGTAATTTAAGAATCATTAACTAATTCCGAACATTCACATTCTCCTGGCCCTAGCAGAAGGCTGTGAGAGAAGCTTAGTGCTTTCAAATCGCTCCACTGTGCTCTCTTATTAAGTGCCACAGTTTTCAGCCCCATATCGCATTATTACCATTGTTGTCCTTTAGGGGTTGATGTTAATAACGACTGAAAGAGCTTAATGAGCATGTGCCTTGAATAAGCTCTTTATACACCTTATAAAATAATTACTCACATTTTATTGAAAACTCCACAGGGCCAAGCTCACAGAAGCAGTCAGGGGTGCCAATTTAATATGATACGGTACACTGCTTTACTCAAATAAGGCCTGATCCTACAGAAGTTCACCTTCATTGCCACAAAGGACAGCAGAATCACACCTGCAGCTGCTGAGCACAGGGCTGCAGAATACTGCCGTTCTCCATCCCGAGACACTGAGGAAAGGCAATTGAATCTGAGGATCAGAAAACACCCTCTCAGACTGGAAGTGGTGGTGTATGGCAAGAGAAATAGGACTTGGGCTCTAACAGCACAAAGACACCTGATGATCTCTGATGAAAAGCGACTTGTCAGTAGCGTGTTAAACATTCTTTAAATAGTGCTAGTAAGCTCCTTTTTCCTGTCTTGTTCCTATCTGGCACAGATCAAAATTGTTGACCTATTAAAGAAAGAAAGATATTCACAAGGGAATGACTTGAGGTGTCTTCTGGGATGCAATGTGGTCTCTGCCTTTAACAATACACAGCAGCGGTAGCTCTTACGAGGGCTGTAGAAAGTTCTTAAATAGGAATGAATGACAAACAAAGATCCTATTGAGTCTGTGATACGATAAGTTTCTCATCAAGTAAGCGTTTTGTCTTTGTCAGAGGAAAATGGCTACATGATTTGCAGTAGGTGAATTGCTTGTAATACATTTGATTGGAAAATTAAAATTTGGAAATCTATTTTTCATCTTTAAGCAAAAAGCATCCACATCTATCATTGAGGAAATATTCTTTGAGTCTGAACAAAATAAAAGAAGGAAGTCCAAATGAAATACTCCTGTAACGTGCTTTGACTGTTGTGAAATACTATTTTTCTGGATGAAATTAAACCCTTGTAAAGACTTTTTCAACCAGTGCCAGTTTTTAATTATTATTACTTATATTGCAAAAATGCTTGAGGATCTCATAATTTCAAAAACAGACCAACAAAATGTGCATTTTTTACTAATGGGCCTATGAAAACTCCTTTCAAAATATTTACTAAATGTTTGCAAGACATATGTATCAGACACCAGAAGGAGCAATATGTCAGCGAAGCTCCTTCCTATCCATGGCTCTCAAGGCAGGGAGTCTGCAGCTACCGATGAGATTTGAGCTGCATCAGACTGGACCAAAAAACAGTGGAAGCCTTCAGCATCCAGATCCCAAATTCCTTTGTGGACAAAATTCTGAATTTTGTGTTAATGCAAAGTCAATGCAGAAAATCATGGGATACTTAGGGAAGGTGGAAGTCAGGCATATTTTTTCTCTGCCTTATGGTTTCTGAGTCCTTACAGTAGACTAGCGTCATGTTTTCCAATTTTTCCTTTGCAACTGTGGAGGTTCAAAGTGTGTTTTAAAATGTCATATGCATGAATAATTATAAATGTCCTGTTATTCCTACGACATTTTGTGGCTCCTATCCATGGCTGCTTATTCCTACACAACCAACCACAGCTTCTGAGCCCTCAGCTAAGCAACACCCCTCTTATAATTGCTTTAGCTCTTGGCACAAGGTCAGGGTGGGATGAAGGGCAGGGAACAGGAAGAACCTCCCAGAATGGCTCAGCACCAAGGAGAACAGAAAGCTTTTCAGCCCATGGAGCATGCAGTTTAGGAGGTTTCATCCACACCTTCTGCAGCATGTTATGGGACCATCACGATTCACTGCAAGCTTCTCCCCAGCCATGGTGCTGCAGTCGTCAGGAGGAATCCACCCCGATGGGAAAGACCAGCACAGACCACTGCTTAGTTGCATGTCTTGCTTAAACCAATTACTAGTTGTGCCTACAAGGTAAAACAAACAACCTCAGCAGAGAAAGCGGTGAGAAGTTAAAGTAGTGAAAAAAAGGAAGGGAAAAAAAAAGGCTGTTTGAGCAAAGCAAGGCACAAGCACTTCCTATGTTTCACCCCTGCAGTTTACAATAGGGAGCCAAAACAAACCAAGGGAGGATACTGAGGGTGTCACCTACCTCCTCACTGTCTGTCTGTACACAGGGACATCTGTCATGGGCAGTCACACGTGGACCACCAAAGCAGAGTTTGTGTGTATTCAGTGCCAGGGGTTGAACTCGGGTGTCTCTTTGCATTTTATAATCAAGAGCTCCATGAAATCATTTCATTAGGCAGGTGTGAGGTAAATCTACAGTGTAATCCAGTATAACACAATATCATCACATTTTGATTCCCCTGCCCATCACCTTCCACATTTATCTTCAGAGACCTCTTGATGAAACAGCTGCTTAGATTTAATTAAACAACAGCATTATATAAACAAGTTCTTTTGTTTTGTGTGCTGAACAGGGTATTCATCTTCAAAAGCTTTTCTGCCATAGCTGGCCTTGCTGCCCCTTGACTTGTCTTTACTCCAATTACCACTCCAGTTTAGCTGATTAATTTGTAGCCACTGGCAAACATGCACAGTTGGCAGGACATCATTCCATTTCAGTGACAAGCACTATAAAAAGATCATTATTTTCATTAGCATAAATAACTGCATGTTGATAGAACTCCGGTTTCTGAAAATGGGTTAAAGTCTTAACTGTCTTCATTCATTACCCAGATATAATTGGAAGTAAAATTATCACATAAGTGAACAATAAGCTATCAGTGTATAATGCTTAATGACTGCAGTCAGTCCAGTAACAGTCTGGAATGATTTTTTTTCTTAAAATGAGACATTTTAATGTAAATGTCTGTATAGACACACACTATTTTTTTATGAAACCATACATACTTGATGGTATATAAGAACAGTCAGTGGAAAAAAGAATCACACGGCAAATAAAGACATTTTCTGATGCATAGCTTCTGTTTCATAGGGCATAGGGATATTATTTTTCCAGTCACTGGCCCAGGTTGGATGCTTTGAAAGCTTGTCTGCCTGCAGCCTTCTAGTCAATCATGTTCATAATAGTTTTTCCCTTACCAGGTTTTTAAGAGTTAATATTGCATAACATGGTCCTTTGAGATTAAAGGCTTAGTTTTCTCTTTCATTCTCTTTTCTCTACCATGCTGACTCCACATTCTTGGTGGCAGTTTTATGCTAGCTTGGAAATGCAACACCCAAGTCACACTGGTTATAGCACTATCTGTGCTTGCAAAGCGATTATCCCCAATAGGACCCTGCTCTGTGATGACACCTCATACATGCCAAGAAAACAACAACAATAATAAAAGAAACCAGCAATAATGTAAAACAGTGTTTGACAGATAGGTGTTTCAAGAGCTTTAGACCCTTATTTGTAGCTTAGCAGCTCTTGAGATGAAAAAGTATATCAATACAATGGGTGTGACCATCTAGATGTTTTTAACCCAATACCCTAAAAAGAAAGTTGGTTTTGTTCCACTCAGAAAACTTTACAAAGTTTATATATGCCTTCTGTGTATATATATACACACACACCCCCCTTCTGATGCTGTAAGCAGAGCCCTGTTTCTGTAGCAATGGTCTAGGGTAAACTCCAGTAAGTGTTGGACAAGCATGAATTTCAGTCACTATACTGCCTATGTTCAGGATTCAGAGAAGAACAGCCCTTGAAAGATACCACTGTTGGTTTTTTATTTCATTCACTACTGATAGGAAGTATTAGTGGTAAAATAAATTTTCCTTTGTATTATATAGCAAAACAAAACAATGGGTACTGCAAGACAGAAAAATGAGAGAGACTGCCTTTACTTTGCTGCCATCAGGAAGCCTTGCCACTGCTTTGAAACGTTGCCCAGAACATTTTTGTGCCCAGCTTCTATCTCCATATATGTCAGAAGATGACTTTGAAAATGAGCTGGTTTATATAACAGAGAAGAGCCAAGGGTAATAAATATGAGAGCAAACGATTGCCTCAGTATTGAATATTGTCCAGGAAAGAAACGTAAAGGAGTGAAAGGTGAAAACAGGATTTGGACTCCAACAAACCAACCTGTGACATCTTCTGGGTCCCCACAGGTACTGGATGGCAGTTCCTTGCAGCCGGCCCCAACCTCCCAGGCAGAGCCTTGCCTGCCTCCTGGGGCTGGATGGGGACATATGGAGAAAGCTGAAGAACCTGTTATGTTGTCAGAAGATAACCAAACTGAAAATGTCTTGCAAAATGCTGTGTAATATTTGCTGAAATTTCACACCCAGAGTGGGATGCAGGGGAGAGGAGGGTGGAAGGTCTGACAGCACTGGTGAACATCCAGTTTGGGAATGGAATGATATGACGGGATGCTAAAATGGATTTTTTTTCCTCTTGAAATCACTCTTGTGAAATGCTTGATTTGCAACAAATAGCTCATAAAACTTAAAAAAAAAAAAGCATTGAAACATGCTTTCATTTTGGCAAAAAAAGAAAAAAACCCCACACATCAATGGAGTTTTTTCAGGTTTTGCTTGTACTTAGAACAAATGCCCCGAATTAAAGCACATCCGGCCACAGTATCTGTCTCTGCATGCCATGAGTCCTGCAGCACCAGCATGCTCCCTGGGACCATCGGGGGCTGGGAAAAGCCACTGAAGGACAGCGCTGGAGCTCATGACAGCGGGGTCCAGGGACCAGCTCTGCCCTGGGCGTTCGATGGCAGCAGGCACCGAGTGGGTGGTGGGTGAGGTCCTGCCTGTCGTCTGCTCCTGTGAATAGCAGCAAGAGTCCCCATCTCCATCAGACCAGATCAGCGATAGTTGAGACAGAGTTGGCATGGCTTCAGCTTCAACGTCTCATTGTGGCAGCGAGCAGACTACTAAAGAGGCAGCAGAAGACTCTCTTCAGACACAAGCAGGGAAACCCTCTGCCTGCATCCTATGGAGCATGAACAAGTCTGGGAAATGCCTTTCAGCAACAGTGATTTAGTAAGCCATGGTGTTCACTGATGATAGCAGGAGACAGAATTGCAGCAAACTATGGTTACCTATTTGGGAAGGGAAGAAGAGGTTAAGGATTGTTTGCAGTAGACAACAACTTGCAGAGAGGAGCAAACAGGTTTGGGTTTGTTTCTTTTTAAGGATGCAAAACATCCTTGGAGGGTCTTTGTAAATAAATAACATTTTGGACCTAACTGCTTGGGGTGTTGCTGAATTGGATGCATTGTATAGACAGGATGAAAGGCACTAACAAGTCAACAAAAGCCAGGCACTGAGGTAGAATAACTTGCCTATTTCGTGTATACAGAAAACTGGATATTTAAGATGCAATGCAACTGCTGGCAAATGGTGGCATTTTAGAAAATGCTATTGTAGTTCTGAAAAACCATGAAAGGAAGTACATATAGTCTCAAGGAATGATTTTTACTTCCTACAGCAGCGTTCACCTGGGCTGAGGTCCCGTTAGGCTGGTAGTGTATGGACACAGGAGAGGAGCTCTGTGCAGAGCAAGGACTGCAGGTTAAAGCAAGGTGCCTGCCTGTCAGATTAACACTAAATGCTCTCTACCATCATTTAGGGAAGTGTTGCTTTCGCAGTGGCAGCAGACTTGCAAAGAACAGCTTGCCAGAACTTAATGAAATAAAAAGACTGGTAGGCACCTTTGAGTTTTGGTAAACATTAACATTCATTTACCTGAACTATCAGTCATAAATGGTTTTATAATACCACTTAGCAGCTATGAGAAAAAGATGAAAAGAGAGCCGAATAGTTTGTTATAAATGACAAAACCCATCATCTTGCAGACCAAGTGAATTCAATAGCATTTACCTGGAATAGAGGCTGTAATGTCTTGTTAAACTGGCTGACATGCCCTCAAAAGCACCTGCCTCCATCAGCCAGCATAGTTAGTAGCTGCTTCGTTTTCTGTAAGTCTATGGCAAATTACAGCTGGGACCTTGTGCTAGGTGCTCAAACACCAGGCAAACATATGTGCTACCTGTGGCCATGCTTGAGATGATTTTTTTTTCCTTTGAATGACTATTTCTGTTACACCATCATTATCATAGGAATTGTCCCAGAAAGCACAACAAAAGCAGGTTTTGTTTTCCATCACAAGAGTCATCGCTGAAGACTCATGCCGATGCCCTATTCCTTTGCTGGGCAGAAAATACTTGTGTTTGCATTTTCTTCAGCTCTTGCTATCCTGGCTGCCAACATGGCTAAACTCATGATGGATCAGACTCACTGCTGCAAGATGGCTTGCTTGGAGCGAAAGATTCAAAATGCTTTAAGAGGCATCCATGCTGTTCTCTAAGTATCACTCTATTGGCTGCCCTCCAGTAGCCTTATCTGGCTAATACAATATTGCAGAAACAAAATTGTCGAAGTAGAAAAAGCAATGTGTGTGGACGTGGTATTGTAAAAACACTGACCAGGGAGAACACATTTTTAATGTAATGCAGGTGACCTGGAATATCTTTCATTCCTGTGTCCATTTCCCCATACATAATAGAGAAGATTTAAACACTTTTTAGTCCTTTGAGTGTGGATTTCTGGGCTGAAGGATCACAATGAAGTTTTATAGCCCTTTCTTATGAAGTGTGGCATTTCTGACATTATTTGATGTGCAAGAGCAACTGCATTAGTCAAAGGCTACGCTTGAATAGTTATCACTTTAAGCCCATGCCCTGAGAGTATTGTATTCAGTTCCCTCATTATTTCCAGCCCTGCAGGTTATACCAAGAGTTGCTATTAGTACATTACAATCATAAAATGAAGGTAGTCACTTTCTATAAGGGTCAGGTTTACTCCTAGAACCAGGGAAACTTCATTTCACAGCTCGGATGGACCGGCAGTGCCCTGTTCCAAGCTTTTCTGCCACCTGGCTGTTTTGTGTGCAGCCTTGCTCTACCTTCCTGGGTCTAAGACTCACTCGGACAACACTAAAACATTAACAAAATCTAATACTATAGCATCTATATGATGCAGCCATCAGCCTGTTCACCTTACACAAGCTCTTACATCACTTACCGACCATACAGACCATGGTATCTGAGGACTGTTTGGGTCAGAGTCACAGGTATTGCACATTGCAATACGAGAGAAGCATTTTGGGTATATTTAGCACTTGATAATACTGAAGAACAGCAGTTTTCAAGTGGGTAGCATCTTGTGCTTGGTGAAGTCAATGTGGCTTCCAAGAACTCTTAACCTTTGCAGCATCTCACTGGATATCACTGGACAGCTAAAAAAACGGAGACAATGTACTTCAGTGAAGCACTTGGCCCCGTGCTTCACTGCTGTCTGCCAATGTCTGTGAGCAAGTGGTATGGGTGTTGGTAGTCTGAGGAATCACGGCGATTGAGGTCACCAAATCTGCAGGAAGATGTTCAGAAAAGAAATCACATCATCCAAGCCCACTTAAGCTGAGACCATTATTCCTTCTAGAGCTCTTGACTCAGATTGCAGCTGCCAGGACTCACATTGCCTCTGGGCTTTTACCTAGCTGGTGGGAGGAGAGCAGCGGTGTAGGGGTTGGTGACTGTACCTAAAAAAATGAAACTGCTCCTAACCTGGCTGGTGGAAGGATGTAACTTCCCACAGCCTGGCAAAACACTGCTGTTTTTGACTGAATACACCCCTGATGGCAAGAAGGTAGGTAGGTTTTGGGGCACATCTGAGTGCACATCTACTGCTGAAAAAGTCCTAGTAGATTTTAGGCATGAAAGAAACAGCTAAAATTGAAAAACTGTTTTCAAGGAGAAAAATTTCCTTGACCCCAATTTGCTGTGTGTTACAACAAGCAAGATACAGATCCAAGGGACATACAAACTTAAATAGAAAAGAACAAGGAGCACCATCCTCTTTTGAGCCACATGCTTACTTGGCTTTGCTGTTGTGCTGTGGCACATATATGATCTGCTCCCACACCATGCCCTTCATTTGTTAATTACTTTTTTGCAAAAGCAATGAGCTCACTTTTGCTAAAGCAGTGTTTAACAGAGGTGCCTCACATCTGATCAACATTAATCAGAGAAATGAAAGCCATCAACTTAACGATACGATGATAGGATAAAATCTTAATGCATCTCATTGATGATGGTGCTTCGCCTCAGAGGCACAGGAAAGAGCCTTATTTCGCTGTGTTCGTTATCTACATTCAGCAGTGCTGTGAAGCCTGGTCTTTAAATGTGGCACCTTTCCCTGTAAATAACCCCTGTGCTTACCTTAATTACAGTACTAATCAACACCAGTAAAAGAGTAACATCAAACTGCACCCAAATAATTTTTTATGATCTTAAATGGTAACAGAGTTTCAGCAATACATAAGAAAGATTTTAATCAAATATTTTCTTGTATGCTTTCTGAGAAAAAAACAATCTTCAAGAAATCTCAGATCTGTGGCATGAACTCCTAAAGCAACAACAATCTTTTTTGACCCTGCTTTCCCCAATGAAAATTTACAGTAGTATATTTAAAAAAAAATAAGTAAATCCAAATTCCAAAATATTCTCCTGCACAATTTTTTTCTGAGACAAAGTAAAACAAAAATATGATGTGATGGCTGTTAACCAAACCACTTGAAGTATTTAAATGCTGTGGTGTTAGGCAGGTTATATCAACATACACGGGATATCAGGATTACATATTTAACTTTGTATACATATTTATTTACAGATGTCTTTCTAAAATGTATATACAGACTATAGATATGTCTCGTACACACAAAGATAGTCAGTGGAGATACCTGAGGGGTTTTCTTTGTTATGTTTTGGGTTTGGTAAAGCTTCTTATTCAAAGCGTAGCCAGAGTGATTTCAAAGGTTAAGGAAAGACCACTAATTTTGATCACTCTCTAGGCTGCCGTTGTAATGGCCAACTAGGTCAACAGGTTATTTACCACCATGGCTTATAGTCTATCTTCTGCTGATGTGCTTGTAACTATCTGTAAGGCATATTGTTTATGCTAGTTATAATTATACCTTCTAGGAATCAGGTATTAACCCCAATATCACACATGTGGATGTAACCTTGGTATGAAGTACAATCCTTTCACTACAGGGTATAAAGCCCGGGTTTCAGGAAAGCTGTTCTTCAAAGGCCAAGAATCCCAAAAACTGGAGCAGATAATAAGATTGGTGCTAACAGCACCAGGAGCAAGGAATGAATGGAGCATTCACACTTTAAATATGACTTCAGTTGAACTAATTGACTCGTGGTGCTAGAAGAGCTAAACCAGCATGAGGCTCTGCCCCTGCTCACGCGTGCGTAGGAGAGGAGAAGCCCAGAACAGCAACACTGCATAACGACCCAGGAGCAGTAAAATGATGTATGAGCACTCTTCTCGTTTTCACAAGGCAGCAGTGGAACACTAACTTGTTTCCATAGCAACCCTGAAAAAGAATTACAGCTTTAAAATTGACTGAATGGTAGCCCCATGAAAAAGTAAAGGGCAGACCATATCTTTCTAAAATATAATTTAGTACTAAGTCACCTGAACAGTATTAGCTAAAAGGATTTCAGCACTAGACTTGGGAAGTGACCCATTTGGGATATGGAGTGTTAGGTTTTTCTAATGGCGTGCTTTAGATCTGAAGGGCCTGGTGGACACACCATAGCGTACAGCATAAAAGAAGAGGAAAAAACCTTTCTGCCTGAAATCTCTTATCAGAAAAACAAGAAATTATTGAGGTGAAGGGGAGGGGAATAGCTTGATAGATAACTGGCACTTTTGTAAGGAAACAGTAATACACATGTTGAGTGCCTAGTACGAAAATACATGGGGAAGGGAAGAGAAATGTGGTGGAAATTAAACAATCCTTGGGGCGAGTACGGGGAAGCTTCTATATTTAGACTGGAAACATTTCCAGTTAGACTAGAAGGCCAGCATCTGCCTCTAGCGTGATGCATTATCCTGCCCTCAGAAGGAAACTCAAATCTAATCTTGAAGTCCCATTTCAGAAAGTTTTTTTCAGGAAAAACTCCCATTAACTTCAGCAAGAGTTGAGAAAATGCTCAGGATTCAGTCCTTTATGTAAATCTGAGGGCTGGGGAGAAGGGAAGGGAGCTCTAATTTGTATGTGCAAGATGACATCTTTTTACAGAACTATAGTTAAAAAATCAAATTTATTATGGGAGACAAATTTGGGAAAGCAGAAATCTAAATTTATTGTCAGAGCGTTTCCTTTGCAAACAAGACAAAATTAGATACCTGCAAAGTCCCATGTACATTAGTTAGAGACTTAACACTAACCCCATATTTGGAAAGTGTTGTCCTATCAATTTAGAGAGGCAGATCTGTAGCTGTTATAAACTGACAGCAGACAACTGTACAGTTCAGGATTTGGTCAGGCAAATTTCACTGCATATTACAGAAGTCAGTGTTTTAGCAAGAAATATGGCCAATACGCTACTGGGAATAATGTAATACCATGAAAATAGACTTTCACTCAGGAGTAGGGCCCCGTTCAGCTCCTCCCACAGTCAAATGTTACTATGTGAGTTGTACTGAAATCCTGGTGCCCCTGCTCTCTTTCAATGGTTTACAAAAAGCAGCTGTCTGTAAAACCACATTGAAAAGTCTTGTTCAAAAAATAAGTACAAGCATTGACCTCAGTTTCTAGAAATGGACACAAGAAGGAATTATTTCTGTGTCTGGGTAAACAAGGGCTTCAGTCTGCAGTCTTTTTTTTTTTTTCCCCCAGCAGAAACCTGCACAGATCCTGTTTTCGCAAAACCACTGCTTTTAAGTCTCAGCAAAACAGGTGTCCCGATTCTCAAGAATGATCAACACTGTTAATCCCTTAGGCTGGGATTTTCAAAAGAATCTCAAAAGAAAACCTCAGTGAAAGAAAAATGTACTCTCAGGCACCTTGGCCATCCCTGTCTGTGGGTCCCAACACTGGCACCCAGCAGCGGAGAAGCCCAAGGCTGCAGCTGGGTCCCCTATGTACAGGCTCCCTTTGCCCTCTTCTGGGAACACTCACTTAAAACATTACATTAAGGTATAGGTTGAAACAAATCACAAGTGTGCTTAATAACGTATAAAATAGCTTAGTAAAATTGTCATGAAAATTTAAAAGCTTGGGCAAAAACCCTACACCTCTGCCATTTATACTGATGACAATGATAATGAAAAAAATAATGATGTTTTAACTCACCCATCAAAAAAATTTATTCACCCTGAGAGAGTAGAACTGTGGAAAGCTGGTGGAAAGATATACTTACCTTGAATTTATAAACTGCTCCTCAGATAAAGAAATACAGGATGAGGAGTTGCCTCATTTACATTCATTCCGTCACCCTTAGCCGTTTTTTTAGCCAAGTGGATGCAAATTCTTTGAAGTCATTAGAGCTTATAAGAGAGAAGCCCTAAACCTGAGCCTGGTTTCACTGTCCATATATACATGTCCACACATCTGAGGCAGCGATGACTCCTTGTGCGCACCAACTGCCACAGAGGCCCTACAGAATTGCTGGGCACCACCGCAGCAGCCGTCAGGTCACTGTCTGCAGCCCATCGAATGCTCGAAGCGTGAGCTGAGTCGTCAGGACCTGGAGGAAAGAAATATTTCCTTGTAGTAGTGGTATGGCCTGTCTTACCTAAGACAACTTAACAATCTTTCTGCTTAATAAAAGGTGAACAGTTTTTCCTTACTTCAGCAGCTACGTACAGGTGAAAAAATAGAAATTACATTATAATTATTAAACTGAGAAGGCAATTCCAATGCACCTGTTTCTTTCTGTTTGATGTCCAGAGAAATTCCATATCCTGAACTAGAGCTTTGCCACACATTAGGTCTAAAAACAAAACAGGAAAAAAAAAAAGGTATTGTTTACTTGTGAAATCACATGCCAAAAGACCCTGAAGGAACAAAAGGCAGCAGGGGAATCGAACATTAAGGGTTGTGGCGAGGAGATCATACAATGTCACGAGGTAAATGTTTCTATTTAGGAGTTGTTCAATATCACAGGAGAGGTCCAAGCTGGTCAACTTGGCTGGACATGGCAGAGCAGAACTGATACTTAAAGCAAGATGTAAGGGAGAAAGAAAGCATGGTTTCCTAAAGATTAGTCTGAAGAGGGCACTTCTCTTTTATGGGGCAAAGCACAAGGCATTTACAATCAGAGCACACAAGTGGGCATTCAGCCCTAGATTTACTGAAGACAGTGGTATAACAAGAGAAAGAGGAGAGAGAATACCCTGAGCTGTGGATGGCTTTGCTTCGTGGACAGTCACAGCTTAGGGAAACGGAGGTATGAGTAAGGACTTTTGCGAAGGTTGCTGTGCTATAAGACATATTCCTCCAAGTGTTTATGCCTGCTCCTCCCTAGCAGTAGATAAATGAAAATGAAGCAGTCCTTCCATGACCTTGTCTGTCATTAGGCCCCTGACATCTCCAGGGTATCATGAGGTAAGCTTCAATGTAAATAGACACACATATTCAGCATTTAGCCACATCGGAGCCAAATTCCAGCTTTTTTTCCTGTGGAAAATGGCATGGCAAACTTATGCAGTTTGCCATTGCACAGAATGAGGATCCCACCAGAAAATTGCTCCTTGCAGTGCCCAGCAGCAGACCTGGTAAGTGACTATGATCGAATCTATTCTAATTTAATTTGGAAGTGCACTGGATTTTAAGACAGAAGAACTGATCACAGCGCAGTTAATTGGGCCTGTCCTCTCAGCCCCGTGCCCCTTCAGCCCAGTTAAGCAGCTGTCCCAGCAAAGGGAGAGGGGAAATTTGAGGCAGCAAGCAAAAAACTCTGACAAGAATTTAAATGAAATAAAATAGCCAAATTCTCCGCTTTGTTGGGGTTAAGTCTACAGAGAGCTTGAACCAAACACTGTAACAAACACAAATACAAAAACAAGCCCGATCTGTGTGGCATTTCCACTATGCCCATCTCCCTGAATGCTGCCCTCGGCTCCCTGAGAAGCTGCGAGCAGGTGCTCGGCTCTCTACACTGCGGAGAGACTTGCAAAATGTGCCTGCTGTTACCTCTGCCTGCGGTTCTGTCAACAGCAGGGTTTTGGGGTCCGTTTACCCTGCTGGAAATGAAGACTGACCGGGGCTAAGGCGGCGTGCGAGGCATCCTCCTCTCCCGCGCTCAGCCGCAGATGTGCTGGTACACCGCGCGAGCTGCGGGCCGCCCCTCTCACGCAGCGCAGAGCTGGGAACGAGGGCGCTAATTACAAGTAAGTGTTACAAATCCCAAATAAGTGCTGGGGTGTGACAGACGCAGTAGTGCTGAGCTGAGGCGTGCACAGCAGAAAAGAGTCAGGCATTTGGAGACTTTTACTGTCAAAGACTTTTACCGGCTGCTGGGACAGGAGCTCTGAGCAGGCCTCGAGGGGCCGCGGTGCTGTATGTGCGCTGCACTCCCCGAGAAGGTGCCCGGTAACGAATTGCCCAGCGGAGACTTTAAAACAGATTACGGATGACAAAGCAGGAATCCAAGGTAAATTTTTGGAGCTGATGAGTGAAAAAGGGCTCACATCTTTATATACCAGCTGAGCACACTTAGGAGAGAGTCACTGGGGTGCCGTAAGCACGGTTCCACATTATGTCACTTTTAAAAGTTCACAATCCTTGCCAACTTCTGCATCCTAAAAAGCAGGGTTTGAAAAGTTACCGTGCGCTGAAACACCTCGTATATCCAGGAGACCGTTATTGCTCAACTAACTCATCCCGCGGGTGACTTTGGGTGAGATACGGTTGCCCGAACGCTCACCCGCTGTGTGAGGACGGCGAGAGCTGCGGCAGGTCGGGGCGGCGGAGGAGGACGAGACGGGGCTGGCTTGGATGGGGTCAGCCGACTGGCACCCCAGCCCTGGCAGGGCTGCCACCCCCCTCCGGCCTCCCTAACTTGGGGGGCACCATAAGTGCAGTCCCTATATGAGCCTTGCTTGCATCAGTCTTTACTACTGACTCCTCAGGAGTGGTATTTACAGGAACTAAAATCAATTAAATATTCTAGAATTCTTAATTTTTAGGCAGCAGCTCATCCCACGCTAATTAGTGCAAATGGGAGGGTGGGTAGAGGGGGGGAGAAAGAGCAGAGTTGAAACACTGCAGTGACAGATGCATCTTATAGGATTTAATGATTCATTCTGAGGCACAATCATCTTTTCAAATACTTATTACCAGCTACTACTCAAGGACTGTCTGTTTTCAGGGCTGTACTCATCACAGGTCAGATCCAAAAACTACTGAGGATATTGCAAAGACTTAAATGCCTTTAATGTGGGAGATAGCTGACATGTTAAGAAATAAATCTAATTAAATTCCCTGTTATATGGATACGTATATGTGAATACAGGTATATGAAATGTTCTGGAAGGTGGATGTGGTATCAGTTCAAACCCAGTTGTCTTCTGTGATTGTTGATGAGCCATTGGTTAAGTTTCTGCTTAAAATGAACCACGATTCCCAAAGAGCAATTCATGACTTTGGCTACCCTGTCCACCCTGAGAGATGTTCCAGCAGCCGGTGTGGCAGAGGGTGCTGAACATCCATCTCTTGCACACTAGGACATTGTTATACTTCATACTGACTTTTCAGACACGAACTCAGCTAAAATCCTTGAATTATTTTTGAAGCTTTTAACCATATTAGAGCAATCTATTAAATTTCTTACCCATGCTTCACATGAGGTTCTTGTAGACACTAGCGAAACACTCTTTAAGGCAAAAGACCCCCCGAATCCTCAGAATACAGCTGCTCTGTAAATCTATTGATCAGAGATTTCAAAGCAGAAATCCAGATCTTCTTCAGTCCAGTCATCATCTTACTTTCTCTGCCTTTCTATAGTCTGTAGGCATTTTGCATGCAATACTAAAAAGGCCACAATTAAGCCCATTTATACAAATTACAGCACAGGTGACATCTTACACTTTGGGTGTCTCAAACATTACCAGGGCTGTATATCAGAGCACTTCGAAAACCAGAAAGATAATTTAGCCAGCACTTCAACATAAGTGACAGAAATGTCATCTCTTTCATTCCATTCTTTATTAATGAGCATTCTTAGATGGGATCAGACCCTAAATCCACTTAGTCCGGCTTGCTGTCACCAAAGGATAGCAAGTAAGAGGTGAAGAGAAGAGAAAGTGAGAGCCAGAGGTTGTGGGTATAATGTGCCATCACATAACTCTCCTCATAATTTCCAATAGAAAGACAAAGACTAAAGCCAGATCTAAGATAAGCTGCTATTCCACGGCTGCAAACCATCACACCACAAAGCGAGCGTCCTCCCAAGGTGGAAATTCCACATTCAGAGCCTGCGTTGTTTTCTGGGTGGCAGCTGGGCCCAAAACAACCTTTGGCAAATGCAATGTAATGTACGTAAGCTGGTCTTTCTTCCAATTTCATCTGCAGTGATAATTAATGAATCTGACAAGCACCAGACGCTCTCTCTTTGCATCGTCTTTGAATGATTTGCCACACAGAGGGTACATCACTGCCTGAACACCTCGCCTACCACCGTGGTGAATATTTATACAGATTTGTCACCATGAGCTACCATGATTTTGCAGTAATCATTAATCTGCTATCTAGTGTTTAATTGCTCTAATCTGCTGCTGCAGAGAAAAGGAGCAGTTCATTAGGCAGAAGCAGTTCACTGGCAACGTCTCTCCTCTAACTCTGGCCTGGAGCTGGAGGGTGTCGGAGCCCACTCTCTCCCTTCTACGGCTGTAGGGATCCATGGTCTGTACATCACTTGTGCTGGAAATCTGCTGGATTCTTGGGGTGTCTGTGTGGTGTCCCCTGTGCCTGGGGCTGCAGCCTTCCCTGGCAGGGCTGCCCAGGTGCTGCAGTGGTGCTGTCACGCTGGTGGCAGCAGGGTGCAGGATTACAGAAAGTACAATACTGAGCACGCACTTCCCCAGCACTCTGGCCAAGCATTTGGCCGTCAGGCAGCATAAAGTTTCAGCCAAGCCTTGCCTTTGCTCAAAGCCTGCCCAGCCTCATCCCGCCCTCCCCTTTTGTCCCTGCGTCCCTTGGCCCGTGGCCCTGCAGCCCTCTCTGCTCAAGGCTGCCCGGCTCCGTTGACCGCCTGGATGCCTTCCCCCGCAGCCTTGCGATGCATCACCCTGACACGCGCTTTCCCCAAGGACTTGGCTTATGGCAAGAAACAAAACATGAGGGGCTAGTTAATGCAATGGGCTGCCAGCTATTGTTCTTCATGCTAAGAATGTGAAGTATGTGCCTGCCAAAAATAACAATACCATATACACAGATACAACTTAGCCATCAGATAGGAAAAACCCAGCAGCTTCCCAGTGAGAGATGCGAATACAGCTCTTCTGGAACAGAAGGAGCAGAAAAATGTAATATCTACATAACTGAGTTTTCTCTGCTGTGTGCTCCAAATGACACCTTTTGCTCAGAGGCCCTTAGGCGCAAAGAATCGGGGTAGCTGGGATGTGTAAAATAATATGTTTAGTTTTGGGGTAATAATATGTCTTTCAAATGAGAATGGCCTATCGCTGCAAGCTTCAAAGAAGCAGTCAGTGCACTTTTTAAAGCCCAAATAGGCATTTTATGATGCAAAGGATAAATCTGTCAGTAAAGATACTCGTAAGTCAGGTAAATACAGCTGTTCTCTTACATGAAGAGCTAGATATTACTATTGTGGGGAAAATTCTGCCTTCTCTTAAAAGGGAGCAAAGAAAAAGGAAAAACCAGAAAGGCAAAAAGGTGGGGAGGTTTTTTTCTACACCCTGCAGCAGCGAGCTGCAACCAGATATACATTGACTGGGGACAGGCTCTGGCACCAGCACTTCAGCACCAGTGTGGTGTGTGGTGGGGGACAAGGATGTGCAAGCTGCCACCCCCGTGAAAACACAGGCTGTTTGCTCCATCTGACAATCAGCTGGTCTTTCAGATCTGCTCCTTTGCGAGTTGGTAATTCCTCAGGTCTGTGGCAAACCGGGAAACATGGGTGTAATATGAGAGTCATGTGTACACATTTATGTGACGTGTAATAGAAAGAAAATAATGTGGGGGGAGAAAAGGACAATTTAAAGCTGGCTTAGTTCAACAATAGTTGGACAGTAGCCACGAAGACACAACTACTTGGTCCCAGCCACGATGATTTCCAAAGATGAGAAGAAAAGAGAGGAAAGGGTCTAATACTCAGGCCCTGGAGCTGGGAATAAGCAAACAGACAGGGTTCACGCTGACAGCAGCGCAGAAGCCCACCCTGGAGCAGGTGCGTGGTGGAGGAGCAGACACTCCCATGGTAGCAGCATTTCAGACATAGGTGTGCAGCTGCCTACAGACATAGAGCTGTGCATCACAGGCAGGTAGCTGACAGGGAGCTAGCGAAAACTGGCATGCACATACCTGTATGACACTGCAAAGCCTCATGTGCCTATAGGCCATGCTGTCATAAATGCAGATATAAATAGGTAGGGCTCCATGAATCCTAGATTTACCAAAGCCAGCAAGGAACTAGAGATCCATATATCCCTCATTTTATATACTCTGTAGTTCAGACAATAAAAAATAAATACTGCTTTTTTCTGAAGATACTGTTTTAGAATTCCAGGTCCCAAATGGGACTCTTGCATCATTATGAGTGAGAAGCAAAAGACTCCCAAAACTCATCTCAGAGGGACTGAACCCCGTTGCTTCAGGTGGAGGGTTGTACAAAAGGCTGTAGAAAACCTTCCTGTTCGATACCAGACTGCAAGATCAGCTATAAAACTGCAGGATCAAAGGTCTGTCTAGCTCAGCAGCCTGCCACTGGCCAACAAGCAATGCTGAAGGCAGGCTGCAAGGGCAGGCAGGTCCTAAGCAGTCTCCCTTGCATGCCAACCCCCTTCTAGACAGTAATCCTAACTTCCACCTTCCAGCAGTTCAGCATTTTCTGAGCCAGCAATTGCCTTCAGACCACAATAGCTAATATGCAATAGTATCTGTATCCTTTACGCGTGTTTAAATTCCATATGAAGCCATTTACAAATGGCAGACTCAGGAAAGGAGGCCCACAGTTTGGTTGCACGCTAGACTTAACAAGCTATGTAGAAGAAACCTGAGATGCAGTTTGTCCTCTAACCTGTACAACAACCTTGTAACCACCTGCTCTGCATTCACAGCTGTAGCTCTTTGGGGTCCAACTCAAGCCATTAGCCCTATTGCTGTGCCTGGAGTCCAGCTGGGCTCTCCCTGGCGAGAGCGTGAGGAAGGTGGCGTGTGCTGGTCTGACCTTTGGCTGGCTGCCTGCCGCCCACCCAGCTGCTCTCTCACTGCCCTCCTCAACAGGACAGGGCGGGGAGAAAATAAGATGGAAAAGCTCATGGGTCCAGACAAAGGAGGGAGATCACTTACCAGTTACCGTCATGGGCAAACCAGACTTGACTTGGGAAAAATTAATGTAATTTATTGCCGATTAAAATAGAGGTGGATAGTGAGAAACAAAGACATAAAGCCTTCTTCCCAGTCTCTGCCTCACTCCTTCACTCCTGCCTCCTCTAGCTCCTCCACCCGAGCAGCACAGGGGGACAGGGCACTGGGGGCTGTGGTCAGCCCACAGCAGCTCCTCTCGGCCGCTCCCTCCTCCTCACACCTTTCCCCTGCTC